>JAGTJP010000140.1:0-57075 GCA_020744175.1 Auriculariales sp. MPI-PUGE-AT-0066
GCGTCCAGGGTTGTCCTCCTGAATTCCGTGATTTGACGTTCGCATCGCGCCGACAGCTCACCAGCGACCACCTACCCCTCGCGCACCCGCGCGTACTACATTTTCACGACCACTCGCAGACGTACGACTACCGTTCTGTTCCGGCGCGGAACAATCCAATCCTAAACCGGCCGGTTCAGGTTTCACGGGGGCTCGCGCGTATTCCTTCTTGTACTCCTGTTCTCGCGCGCACGCACTTGGCATCCGCATAGACATTGCCCCAACGTCCTGCGCGTGTAATATCTATTGCAACATCGGTTTCAGTGCTTCAGCATTTGTAGAATTGGTGTGTGCGCGATCTATGCGCTAATAATCAATCCTGACTTGCACTCTATAGCTCAACTGCACCTCTAATCTACTCAGGACAAGTCTCCTTTGCCTCGTAAGTTTATCATTTTTGCGTAGCCGCTCGCGCTTCTCGCTGTGTTTGTCGTAAATTCTCCCACTTCACACTTCCTTTCCTTATGCATCACCGACTCAGATGCCATACGTACTCCATTGAGCTTTTGACGTCCTCATCCGGACCCTCCTGTTGGATCCATCCACTTCCAATCTCATTCGTTCATATGCAAATGGCATAATCGAAGTATCTGGTGACGCAAGGTGCATACTCAGTCTTGCTTCCTATTACTTGTGTCACGGCGCCTCCTTCTTTCTTTCTGCTTTCGAGTTGCGCGGTCATACCATGTCACACTTTGGCATCCCTGGATCGCTGGCCACGCCCCATTTCTCCTCACCACAACCTGCTTGACCCCATTTCTGCGCATCCTTGCTTTCTCGTTTCGTCCTTCTGCTTCGCACTTTATCCTATCTCATTACTTGTCGTTCGACGAGTTCTCCTTCTGTATCAGTTCACCCTTGCAAATTCACCACACTTACCCCCATCGCTGGCAACGTCTCTTCACATACCAATACTCGTGCCATGGATGCTCCATACACACGCGCAGCACGATTCTGACAGATATCAACTAGGTCGACTCTGTTCACGCTACCCATCGACGTTTCAGCCCAACATGCCATTCTGCAGGAGCTGCGGTGACATCGTCCACGGCACTAAATGCGGCAAATGCGGTGGCAGGCCTGTTGGTACGTCTTTGCTCCTTCAGTACTTCCTCTATATTCATGTACGATTGTGCCGCAGGCGGCATTGTTAAGGTAGGCGAGCAAAACCAAGAGCGCGGCACAGATCGCTGGACACAGATGTAGGCCACTGTCCATACCCCTTATCCCATCTCTCACTGACGAGCTTGCGCAGGTACACGAGCAAGGCAGCCAAACGGGCATCGCAGCCACTACCAGTAACGATACCCGATCCCGAACCATCATCGCAACCCTTCTCCGCCACAACCAAGAAATACAACCGTCCATTTCGCGTCCCATCTCGACCCGACTCGACCCCAGCGTCTCCGCCCACATCGCTGCCTCCACATCCACATCCGCACCGACGTTGTCGCCCGACCGGAAACCCGGCCTCACACTCGACGTGGACACCCTCCCCGCTTCCGCTGGCGTCCTACCGGACCCCGATGGCGGCTCGCAACTATCAAAGGTCTACGGCTCCGTGCTCCAACCGCGTTCCTCGCTCGCACACCATGCCTGCGCCCACTGCGCGACGCACTTCCAGCCCGACGCGACTATTTTCCCAGACCCCTCGCCCTCCGCGTCCGCAGGTTCATTCGTCTGCGCGCATGCTACACAACCGGCGGCGGCGCTAAGGGCGACTGTGCCGCCTGCAGCCGCGTCGTACTAGGCCTAAAGACCGAGGGCGGGTTCGTCGCGAACGGCGGGCGGGTATGGCATCGCGCATGTTTCAGGTGCGCGAGCTGCCACGTGGACGTCAGCACCTCTCCCGCAGTCGATTTGCTCGGCCGTCCCACATGTGCCACGTGCTTTGAGACGCACCTCAAACCTGCTGCAGCTGCTGCCGCGCCGCGTATGCCAATCACCAAGCCGAAGACACTCAAGGAGGAGGCGTCGCCGGCGATTGACGAGCTGCATTCGAAGTTGGGCATTTCTCAGCCCGCGCGTGAGGGCACATCGTCTCGCTCGCGTTCGCGCGAGGCGAGTCCGGGCCGGCTCGAGTCGCCGCAGCGCGACCGGACGAGTGCGCGGCTGAGCAGCCCGCTTGGGTCAGCGCCGGCACCGGCACCAGCGCATCATGAGGGCCACTCGAACGATAATCTCGAGACGACGCCGACGAAACGAGAGGGCAAGCATTCGGCGCCGTCACGCTCGCCGTCGAGGTCGCCGCTCCCATTCTCGTGGAGCACGAAGGACACCGCTGCGTCTACCCCGGCCACGCAGCTCTTTTCGAGCTCGACATCAACATCTACTTCTGATGCGGTCTCTATATCTCCTCGACAGTCCGTCGACTTGAGTGATGAGGCTCGTTGTTCCACGTGCGACCGTGCTCTGTTCAACATTGCTGGTGGAGGGTCGCATTGTGAGGCTCGGCGACGGCGACGCGTATCATGCGGCTTGCTTTACATGTGACGTGTGTAATCGGCCGTTTGAGGAAGATGCATACGGACAAGCAATGTTTGTCAAGCCACCAGGCGTTGGGCCTGTACACCTTGAGGTGAGCTCATCCGCTCTCTGTTCTGAATATGACTCTGACGGTATCGAACACAGTGTGCACCACTTGAGAAGGTCGTCGTGCGCCGGCTTATCCCAAGAAACGCGATTCCGCAACGTCCTCGCCCTCGTCTTCACCTGTACCCCTGCCACAGCCCTCTACATTCGCTGTGCGCCGGGGCCGCGCCCAGAGCATGGTTATGGACACGTCCAGCTTCCACTACGGCCAGGAGAACGAGTCGCTCGAAGACCTCATGTCGAGTATCAGCACCGAGTCCGCGTCTAGCACCAACGCCGGTTCAGGCGCAGGTTCGGGTACACTACGCGGGCTCAAGTCGCCATCGATGGCCGATGTCTCGCTGTCCGGCGTCGCGTTCCGCCCATCCCCGTCCGCATCTGCCTCAATTGCACTTCCTCCCACCGGCAGTAGCCCTGGCGCACTGTCCAAAGCGTCGTCTTCCGGCCTTGGCCGACAGACGTGCGCGGGCTGTGGTGCGGGCGTGGTGCCCATGGAGCGCGGCGTTGTCGCCGGACCGAGCGGGAGCCGATGGCACACGGCATGTCTCGTCTGCGGCGGACGCGACTCCACTCCGCCGCCCAGCGATTTCCGGACGGTACGCACGCGTACGAAGAGCTTTGGCTCGTCTGCCCCTGCCTCTGCGGTCGTGGCGAAACGCGAGCGCGAGGAGGGTAAAGTTGGGTGCGGCAAAAAGCTCGACTCGGGTGCACGGTGCGATGAGCAGGGTACACCGTATTGCCGCGAATGCTGGGTACGTCGATGTGTTTCCCCTCCTTTTTTCTGATCCTAGCAGCCTCGTTGACGGTCCATTATTTAGATGTCGCTACAACACCGCTCACCCACGATGTCACCCCTCTCACCAACGTTCACTGGCAGCAGCAACATCTGGACACGGAGCGGTCTCACGTTCGGGCTTACGCGACAGATGACGGGCAGCGGCATGACCGGTCCCGCTCCTGTTTCTCTCGCGCGTCAGGCGACGGGTATGTCATCCACAGATTCAGTGCCACATCTCGCCAGCCAGAGCACGGGGTCGAGCGGATCATCTGCGACGGGCGCCGCAGGCGCGGGCGTGGGTGGGACTTTTACCAAGCGCCGGGCGTAACACACAGTCTCGGCACGATGTACGTCTTCTTTTTTTCTGTGATCACGCTTAATTTGCTCGTCGCTCTGACATTGTGCTCAGTAGAGACAAGCCCGGGCGGGTGCGGCCGCGACCAAAGAGCATGTACGCGCTACCCGGGCGAGGCATGTTTCTGGTGCAACAAATGACTGGGTCGACCGATGCCCCAGGGCATGACTAATAGATTGTATTCGACTAACTACTAGTTAGCGCGTCCCGACCGGCGGATGTTCTTGGTAATGTTTTCCTACGTAAATTTCTCCTTGTGGTAGTGCTGTCCCGTGAATGAACTTGGTGCCAATCATCTGCTTCTCTTCGTTGAAATTTTTGCGCACTACGAGACAGTCAACGACTGTGGGATTATTTTTTTTGATGATTTCGTACCCGTCAAACAAGCGAACGGGGGTGTCGTCTTCCAGGCTGCTTTCGTCGTCGTCCTACGCAACCTCCCAGCAACAATCACCAAAGGCTGTTGCACAACTATCAAACTCGGCCAAGTTTAACCTACGCACACATATCTTCCTGCACCATACACAGGAGAGACCAGTTGTGAAACAGAACAGCCTTGACGATGTAACTGACCATGATTTGTTCATACCGCTTCTTCCACGCGTCCGAGTGGCATTTATTTATGGAATACTTGATGAGAAGCATTTTCTATCTAATGTCAGCCCGTATCGCAAAGGGATGTGTGCCATATTACAATCAAACTGCTTGAACCAGTAGCAGTCGCTACAGCTAATTAATTGTAAACCGCGGGCAGGAATTCGGGTAACCGCATGTACTCGTCCTCAAGGTCATCCAAGTCTACTGGGGCAAGATATTCCCCGAATATGGTATCATCATCAGCTACGATGCTGACATCAATGTCACTGGAGAGCAACTGAAGCGCATCAGTGCAATCGGGGACTTCTTCCCAATATCTAAGCCATACGGCCATCTTGACGGGCATAGTCGCTGCCAGAGCTGATACTGGATGGCCGATCCACGATGGAAGAATCTGGGTCGCAAATTTCCAGGTGTCGCACAATTGGACGACGGGATGATACAGCCATCGTTTGTCGGTGTGCATATACCACTGGCACGGAAAGACAAGGTGAATGCGCCGAAGGTGTGGTGCGTCCAGAATTTCCGATATGTTTGGCATTAGCGTTTTGACCTCATGGGAGTCTCGACACACAATGATAACCTCGGCTAAGGCTGGGAGATGGAGGCCTGCAACGATAGCGAAAGCCAATGTGACTTCATCACACGTCAGGGTTGTCAGGGTGTGCGCGCCTGGCAAAGCGATTGCCCTCCATCTCTTGGATTCGAGTGGCATGAACTCCAAGCGGTCCGTGTCGAGCTCAAGCATCACAATCGACTCCACCCCGGGCCGTCTGACGCAACCAAATATCCTGTCATCGCCGAGCAGACAATGCATATGCCATGGAGCTCGATATACGTCCTCTAAGAAACGATTGATGTTGCTCGATTGCCACCGATTGGCAGAGAAGGACGGCGCAAAGCGGCACGTGGGCATGCGCACAGACGACCAGTGCATAAGGAAAGAATCAAGATCCAAAGCAAAGTCCCCGGTTTGAATCGACAGTATTTTCAGCGACTTAGGTGGAAGTCCTATAGGTAGAAATGACACCTCAACCCATATGCTGATGAGTTCGGCAGATGGTAGCAGTTGGAACAAATTCTTTGCGCCGTTCGACACTCGCCGAATGAGAAACGCCCTGAAAAAGCGAATGTTGTAGAATGGAGCACTAAGAGGCAGTGGAATACAGAGGTACCCCATATCGATAATCTTGAGTTTTGGCATTTCTAGCGGCCAGGTCGGTCCTCCCGTAAACCATGACGAGAGGAGGTTGTTCATCCGCAGTGCTTTGAGACGTGGGCATTGAAACATCGTCGAGTCAACATCAGAGCCATACAAGATGTCCAGAATCTCCAATCGATCAGAATGCTGAGTCAAGATACTGAGCGCCTTGTCGGCGTCCCAGCGTGCTCGGCACTGTATTCGGATTGGACACCGCCTTGAGCGTTCAAGTATCTGTTCAAGCTGACCAGCTGTGGCTACACAGGCTGTCGCCCAGAGCGTTGGATCGGACAGTGCCCAATCGCGCCACTGGCTACACGTCTGCGTGACGCACATAAGATCGTGAAATGACAACCACGCAACAACGCGATTCCAGAGTTCTGATGGAAGACGGTCCATTCTGGTGTCAGGCGACGATCAGATGAGGCTGCGGCGGAAGGGATAGAAAGAGTGTGAGCTCGCGGCTTCGCCCTTCGTAGCATCTGCAGCACGTGATTCTTCATTACCCCTGCAACTCATCGCCGCGTAACTGACATGGGTGGCCAAAGCTGTATATCCCTACCCGAGGGGAAATGGCTTTCACTCAAGTATTATTTCCTTTAGATAATTTGTCGGAATGACAGATGATCGTACTGCATGCTGCAGTTTCTCGTCAAAATCTCAGAGCGAAACAACGGATATCTGCGGTTTTCGAGTTCATCATCCGAGACTATGGTAACACAAGACCTTGAGAGTTCAAGAAAATGAAATAGAAAGATATCATTTAATTGTGGTGGAGAAAGGGTATGTGCATTGACTCGTGTGCATTATGACCTTGAGCTCGTCAAACCGGTATGGGGTAGGACATCGGACAGTTCTACCAAAGTTCATTTGCGAGCAGTACGCAATCCACATGCTGCAATAAGTGCTTGAACGCCGCTCTATCTTTATAGGGGGGGGGGGGGCATGCGAGTCGCAGACACAACCAGCACTGCCTTATATTCCGGACCGGAATATCTCAGGTCACGGGGGCATGTTACCCCTTAGAGAACAGCATGTAATATTTTAGAACAAGACCTGGAATAGTGGGACTAGTGTTACTGCAATGTTTCCACCAAAGGAACATATTTGGTACATGTCCGCTATGGAACCAACATATCTCAATGTGGTATATTGATGTAACATGAGAGCTGAAATAATGGCACTATATTTCAGCAGGAACATGCTAGGTTCACAGGTTCTTGTAGATCTGGTATGTACATAGGTTCAACGCATATATTCAACTGAATTTATGTACATACCAGATCTACAAGAACCTGTGAACCTAGCATGTTCCTGCTGAAATATAGTGCCATTATTTCAGCTCTCATGTTACATCAATATACCACATTGAGATATGTTGGTTCCATAGCGGACATGTACCAAATATGTTCCTTTGGTGGAAACATTGCAGTAACACTAGTCCCACTATTCCAGGTCTTGTTCTAAAATATTACATGCTGTTCTCTAAGGGGTAACATGCCCCCGTGACCTGAGATATTCCGGTCCGGAATATAAGGCAGTGCTGGTTGTGAGAGGTGGTTGTCGTGACTTGTGGGACACGTGCCTCAAACGCCGTCGCTTTAGAGTTGGGTTATGTAGCTCAATTCGCCGTCAGTGGTGTGGGCTGGTCCAGCCAGATGAAGTGAGAAATTTGGTAGACAGAAACAGGACCTGGCAGATACCTCAGGCGGCACACGATCCATGTCAAGTAGTCAAAATGGCGAGAGGTTTTGTTATAGACGCAAGAGTCACTTCACAGTTGGAAAGAGGTTATGGACACCGGGAAAGACCTCGTTAGTTCCTCATCGAGCCATTGCTTCTGACGAGTCATCGGCGGTTGCTCGACACCATAATTTTGCCTGATCGAGACAAATATACAGATACCAAACTTGATGATCCGAGTCGTGACTGCCAGTTGAAAGCTCCACGACATGGCAACCCGTCACCATCGTGGTATCCTGCAATTGCGATCCAGACCCTTTCCCGATATCCACACGTCGATCTCAATCTCTCCAGCGCCAAGACCTCTCGGCGCAACGTACAGTTTCTTTTGAGCACGAAGGTGATGTCCATACAAGTACACAGTGATACAGCCAGCTGCAGCTGGGATGCGAACGAGAGTAGGATGGCAGACCAGGCACATTAACTATTTTGGCTGCTCCAGGACAGAAGAAGCAACGCTGTACTCAGTACATTGCTGGACAAGACAAGCTTGTCAGATTGGTAAGAGCGAGTATGGGTTGCGAAGACAGGGGACGAGGCACGGCCTGGTCCCTGCTCGTGACGCGATGGAATATGGGGATACAGTAACGAAAGAGAACGTTCAAAAAATCTGGGAGTTGCATCTAGCAAAGCGGTGAAGCGTAGAATGGAAGCTATAGTCCATCCAGCCCGGGGTGCCCGGGGTGTGGCATTGATAATTGACAACGCGAAACATTCACCCGAATCCAGGCTCTGGCGCCGCACGTGGCCGATCAAACTGCGTCTGCGTGGGCGCAAGCTGAAGCTGCGGCCTCGAGATTGTGAGGTTGCGCAAGTGGCCCTTCTTGCCCGGGCCGGGACGCGGCGACATCTGGACCTCTTCGCGGCTACCCATGCGCGTCAGCAGGTCCTCTCGGCTACCCATGCGCGATATGGTCGGCGTCGGCGAGCCCGCTATAGGACTCAGGGTGCGCAAGTCTTCGATGGCAACGAGTCGCGGTCTGTCGTCAAGTGCGTTTGAGCCAGTACGTTTGTGTTGTTGAATCCGAAGGGCTTGTGTACCGGGGATAGGTGCAGCGTCTAACCGCGTCGTGGCACGGATAGGGGGAACGGGTAGTGCACCCATGGGTGGCGGCGAAGCGGTACCGGTGATCGCGCCATCCCTCAGGGGTGCAGGTCCACGAAGCATAGCAGCAGGGGGGTTGGCTGTCCGTATAGGGCTCCCACGACCGGGCTGAACATACCCCGAGCTCAGAGGACTGAGCGGGAGGGGAGCGCGCTCTTGCGGCGGAGCGAAGAGGAACTTTGGGCTAGCAAGCGTCGCACGTGCACTGCTCTGCATTGCGCTCATGTCAATGATAACCGCGCTGTTTGGCGTGCCTGGCTCGCTCCCACCAGCATCCGGATCACCAATTGGACGCGGTACGGTCAAGTCGCCGATAAAACTAGTGACGTCAAGCTGCTTTGCTCGGCCAGTGGTGAAGGCGTCAACAGACGGGCGTCCTTCGGTCACGGCATTTGCGTAGTACTCTGCGACAAGCGAGTCTTCGCTCGCCGTCGTCTCAGGGTATCCACTGAGCACGCGTGGTGGCGGCACCAGATCAAACTCGACGTCGTCTACCGTCATCCGGTCACCGCGGCGACTGCGGCCCTGGTCACCGCCAGCGCTCGGCGGGACAGGGAACGTCGAGAGGCTGAACTCGCTGGTGTAAGACGACCCAGGCACCATTTGATCGAGCGTGATTGCAAGCGACTTGCGTTGCTCGACAGGGTACAGCGAGTCAAGCCTGGCGAGCGTGTCATCAAGCTCGGCCTGGCGCGCGAGGAACGTCTTGCTCTGCGGCGTCGGTTCGCGATCTTCAGATAGACTGTCCGTTGAGCGAGAGACGCCGATGGTCCCTGAGCCGGCGGGTGTGGGTGGAGCGAGGCCAAGGCCGCGGATGATGCCCTCGAGACCATAAACTGGGCTATCCGTCATGCTGCGTCGGCGGTACACCAGGTTGCTGTCGTCGCTCGATTGGCGCGTCAGAGGGGGCTGAAGCACGAAGCTAGTCCCAATACTCGATCTCCGTGAGAGTCTTGAGACGCGGTCCGGGTTAAACCGGGGTGGCGGTGGGCTAATGGGTAGCAGACTAATGGAATCCGGCCTGGCCGGGCTAGGCTTAACGAATACGAACTCCTCGCTCGTGTTGGGCGTCTCAATATTTCCAATCGACGTAAATGCTGGATCACTCCATGTCGGAGCGGCGACGGGTGGCGCGGTGAAGCCGGGCGAGGTGTCCATCACGGCTGTCTCGGGCGGGAGCATATACTTCTCGTCAACCGTGACAACCTGGCTCTCGAGATCGCGGAGCGAGGTCTCGGGTTTCCAAAGACGTGCGGCGTCTGTGAGCTCCGGTGGGCGCATTGAAATGCGGTTCTGGATCCAGTTGCTCATGCGTTCGACGGTGGGCATGCGAACGCTCAGGGAGGGACGCGAGGCAGCGCGCGAGGGTTCACTACGGAACGCAGACCCACTCAGGGCGACGAACGATGAGTTAGGCCTATTGGAGAAGCTCGGCCGTGTTTGATAATTGACATCAACCTCGGCCTCGGCGAGAGCATGCGCGACCGCGGCGTCCGACGACTGAACGAGCACCACAAGGGCCGCGACATACATCTGAATGGCCTGGATAAAGCGGCCGAGCAGCATATCCGAGAAATCCCCTAGCGTGAAAGTCGTTGTCAGAAGCACGCTTGAACAAGCGGGAGAAGACGACGCACAGATGAAGAAGTTCGTTATCACGACACCCATGCCAATCACTATCGCGGCCATGACGGGCACTGAACGGCGAATATACCATGCAGGAGGCCGCGCAAACCAGTGCCGAGCAACCATCAGAATCAAGACGGCGGCAAGAACGAGCTCAAGGGTGTCGTCAGCCATGTATACGGGATATTGGTTCAGGCCGTTTGGGGCGATACGCCAGATGGTTTGGAGAACGGCGACACCAACCGAACCAAAGATAATGAACCCGTCTAGGAGCATCTGGACCATGCTCCATGGCGGCCTTGTGACAGGTGGAATAGGGGGTCGTGATGCGTAGTCCCAAAAGTAGAGAAGGCGCGAGCTGTGGCTGAGCGCGACGCAGACCTCGCGTGCGATGAACAGACCGCTGACCTGGCCCATTTGCGTGCTGTTGACCTCGTACAAGATGCGGAAAAGATCCAGGGTCGCAGCTACGAACGCGAGAACGATTGAAAGAAGAAGGAAAATGCCCGGTCTGCGTAGGTGTAAGCAACCTGCGCGGCGACTCGGAGGGTATGCAACGCACCTAACCATCCCGCGGCAGACGAACATGACGGTGGCCACAGCGAACCCGAGCACACCGACCGAAAAGAAAGGAATGTCCTGGAGCAGCGACTCAACCGCGATATTATCGCTGAGCGAGAGGAGGTTCCAGTTCAGGCAAGCGACAGCAGTCGCGCTGCCAGACACCATCGCGGCGCCGACGAGTCGTGCCTGCGCTCGTGGCAGGGGGCGCAGGATTGCGCGAAACGGGGCTGGGCTGAACTGGCAAGAAGACAAGAGGTGCGTTGTGTGCAATGTCGGACCCGCGTTGTAAGCGGGACGATGGCGTTGTCAGGAACCCGAGCACATGGGCGTTACGTGGCAACCCGCATCGGGAAGGCAGACCATTCCTGGAAGCGATTCGACCACCCACAGTGATTATCTGTTGAAGATGCACTGCAGCCAGGGCGCGTCTCTTCGTCTGTGGAAAAAATCTGCTGTAGGCCGCATAGGCACCGACGTAGCCGGGCTCATCGACATGGCCGTGCAATTGAGTCCCACGGATATTTCGCGCGCCAGACTTAACTCCTTCTGATCTGACGCCTCTTTCTTCCCACGTCAGCGGGGAAGTCTAGCGGTGCGAGTTTAAAGCCCAGTCGTGCAATGTAGTGAATCTTCTCTGCCGAACATCAAGATGTCCAGCGATAGGCTTGCATTCCACGATGCGGCGCAATATTTGCACTATTCAGCTCAGCCGCTGCTGCTGTGGGCATCGAGCGAGCTTGCTCTCAACGTTGGTGGAATAACACTGACCCCTTTGTAGTCATCGGCCGTTGGCGCGGGATATCGTAGCAACGAACACGAGTAAATCTTTTGGCCCAAATAAACTTTCAACCGTCCAGGCACGTTGAATTGATCAGTCGATAGAAGTCACATGTAGATTGAGGCGCGCACCCGTAATGTAGCGCGAATTCGCATGACAACTGTACGAGCGTTCGACGGGTTCAGGTGATGCTCTGCCCGTCGCCAACGACTTTTGCGAGCGCCGCGTTGGGGTTGTAAGTTGCGCTTTTGTTGTTGTCACTTAGTGTGCGACATGAGTGGTCGCAAGTGGGTGCCTTCGGGTGTCTACGTCAGCACAAGAGGATGAACTTGGGTGCGGAGCTTGTATTCAGCGACGGGTACCCTTGTCTCTTGCTACTAGGTAATGGCACATTGCGCCGACCATCAGCTCATCTTGGATGGGATATTTAACAAACTGTATGGTGTCGAACGGGTTGGTTCATTGAACGCGTCAGGCTGTCATAATCGTTGGCGCAAGAACCCCATGAGTACACAACAGCCTCGATTGCCGCACTTTTCTACTCAGATCAGATATTGTCGCCGTGCGCACTGAACACAATTTGCAGTATTTTTGTCTGCTAAGCACGCAGATATCAAACCTGAATCTTCATACTCGTGAGCAACGACTACATCCACTTAATGAGCGACTTGTGAATGCGTGCTCCCAGCTCTAATATAGCCGATCCACATAAGGATGGAGTAATCTATCGCTCTCTCATTCTACTGAAAGGAGCTGCAGTCACGTTTCTCGCTAGTGAGGTACTCTGCACCGTGACAAAATCCACAATCGTTCCTTTCTCTCGGCTCAACACTGAGCACGGCAAAATACGCTTTAACTCGAAGTGGCAAATAACTGGACAAATGCATGACGTAGCCAGAGGGTTTCTCCTATGCATGGAGATAGAAACGGCATTCGACCGAGCCCTTTGGGTACTGCGCAAGGCCCGGCGCAGTCGTTTCTTTTCGACATAATCGGAGACAATGCCATCATCGACTTGCGCGAATCCTAGGAGACGAGCCCTTTGAGCCACCAGCATACAACGACTTACGGTAAGACGCAAGGGTCCAGGTTGCCATAGGCCGTGACAGGGCACTGACCCTTCAACATGATGCCGGCACGACTGAAGCGAGTGACGTGGACGGCAAAACGTTGTTGCCTTTCTTCGCCTTATGGTTCGCCGTCAGACGGTTCTGTGCGTTTGGACGATATTGGCTCGGAGTGGGACGGTAAACGTTCTCCGTCTAGTTTTCGACTTCGGTTTGGCGAGCCATGCGTTGCCGGTAGGATTCGCCCTTGAAAGCGCCAATTTGCCACGCGAGGAACCATCCAAAAATGACAGCCATGCGGAAACGGATGGCGACGACACCAATAATGAAGACGAGAGAGACGTAGAGAACAACCTGCGAGGCAACACATCCGATGGTCTGTGTGTCAATGAAGCCAACGGTGGACATATTCATGTCTTTCTATGCCGACAGGTAGTTCATCATCGTGATGTCCTCGCCTGTCCAAGTGTCGTTGCCCTTCATGATTTGGTCGAATACTGCTGGGTAAGAGACTTGCGACTTGTCGCGCTATTGGAGTAGACTTGAGTTCTAAAAATGGCGTCAGTGGACAGGCCGGACGAATATAATTTATTTGCGAGACTTACTGTTCGAAAACGGCTGCGCGCTTTGCGGGCGTGTTCGGCCGGCGAGGGTTTGTTCTTTCTACGCAGCGTCTGGCCGTGATTCTTGCGCACCCTGCTCGCGGCCGAGTGACCTGCTCTACGCAGTTGCGGCTGATTCTGCGGGTCATTGCCGGTCGCTGACGGCGATAACAACGGTCAGCGTAATGGTACGCACTGGGAGGGCAGAATACCGATGCGACCGGTGCCCTTCGTCTCTACCTCGCGAGCATGCGCTCGCGGTAATTCCATAGTCTATGCGCGCTCGCGGTCGGGTCGCACAAAGCTTTTCTTTCGGCCGATGTGCCCGCCAGCATACTCGGCATCCTCGAGGTCCTCAAGGTCGCTGGATGTGGGTGGTAGTGGGGCGGAGCCGTAGGCGGCATTAGTATACCAACCCGCGCGAGTCCCTGAGGGCAGCGGAGCTGCTCGGTCGCCGCGCTCATTGTCGTCAAATTTAATGACCGACGACATCGACGGCTGCGGCTGCGGCTGCGGCTGCGGCACGGGGCGACCGTACGGTGCAGACATCGGGCGGCGATCGTGCTGCTGGCTGAGCGGGCGGGAGCAGGAAGGAGACGAGCAAACTTAATAAACGCGCGCTCGCCCTCATCCAAATCCGACGTCACCATATCCTTCCTCCTCGTCACCACAATAAATCAACAAAAAAAATTCCCAAACACTCTCCAGCTCTTCGCCAGCTCATATCTCGTCTCGAATCAACTACTGCAGGCCCTCGTTCATGGTGCTGTAGTATCGCCATTTCCTTCTCCGAGTGCCGACGCTCAGTCCTATGCTATACCAACAAACGCCAACTACCCACCCAGTTTCAACTCCTCTGCAGTCTAATGAATCCGGTGCTTCACGACCCCGGTGTCGCATCCAATCCTCGTGCATAACAACCTTCCGTCATCGACGACCGCGGTCTGCGAAGCCATCAGTTCTTGATCACTAGAAATCGTTCTATACATATTGTTCGTGCGAGTTCATTGATACTCGCTGCCACGTTTTGTTGTCCTGAAACGTGCGCTTTTCAGCCACATCGGGTATAAGGAACGGCGTCCGCTACGCTATTTAGGCCGCCCAGTAACCTACTTCGAACTGAGTATCTGAAGATTCCCAATCTGGTCGTTCTCTGGCAACCCTAAGATTGTATGCGCCGCGTTATCATTCTGATGCCGCAGTCACCGGGAATCTCGTCCGGCGGCGTTTCCGCGTCCCCTTGGCCTCTGATTGGCCGTCAGACTCTCGGGTTCCGAACGAGAAACTCGACCGTCCTTCCAACCGTATAAGTGCGCTGCGTAGGATTTGCACGTTCGGGCTCCGGTCGTGCTGGATCTTCATAAGGCTGTCCTAGTTGACCGTCCAGCATTCAGGTTCCCACCGTCTCCCAGTCTACAACTCCATTACCTCATCCTCACCACGTATTGTCGTAATGACTGAGCAGAAGTTTGCCGACTTCAAGTTTTACCACTATGGTGAGTCGTTTTTATCAGCCCAGAGCATCTTAGCTGATTCGTTCAGACCCATCCGGCGCCGCCGCAATAATAATCGCGTTTCTCTTCGGACTGTCCACCATCATAAACATATACCAGATGGTACGGACGCGGACGTGGTATCTCATTCCATTCATCATTGGTGGCATCGGTGCGTTCTCGCCACATCGAGTCTCGTTCACTTCCATTGAACTCACAGTTGCGCTCACCAGCCTGTACTAACGGCTACATCGGGCGATATATCTCGTCAACGCAGACACAGGACTGGACGCTCATACCATACATCATTTAAACGCTGCACCTACTCAACGCGCCGGCCTTCTTTGCCGCGTCGTTCTACATGGAGCTCAAACGGGTCATATTTGTTGTGAAGGGAGAGCACTTGTCTCCCATCCGCATGCGCTGGCTCACAAAATTCTTCGTGGGGGGTGACTGCCTTTCCCTTCTTCTGCAAGGTGAGTTATGTTAGTTCTGGTCAATGCTAGACGATTCTGAATGCTCGCCACCTACAGGTAGCGGTGGCGGCCTCATGGCCACGAGAGACGTAGACAATATTGACCTTGAACAAAAGGTGCACCTCATTTCTCCTCTAGTTGAGACCAGCCAACTCACGCGGTCACGACTAGGTTATCTTGGTTGGCCTCGTCGTCCAAATCATCTTCTTTGGCCTCTTTGTGGTCACCTCGGTAGTGTTCCACCTGCGCACCAGGAGCACCCCTACCCATCTCAGCGACCGCCCCGACCTGCCATGGCGGAAGCACATCTTTGCGCTGTGAGCTCATTTCTGATTTCTACTGCTCTCGCTGAGCAGAGTTGCAGGTACTTCATGAGCATCCTGATCTTCATTCGGTCCGTCTTCGAGTACGCCCAAGGTTCGTACTTCTTCTGTCCCAGTCATTCGCACCGCTCATTGCGCTATCAGGCAACACCGGATACCTGCTCTCACACGAGATCTTCCTGTACATCTTCGACTCGCTGCTCATGATCCTGGTCGTGTTCACCATGAACCTTATCCACCCGAGCGAGCTCGATGCACTGGCGCATGGTGGATTGGTTTCGCGCAAGTGCGGCATCCGGTATGAGCGCATTGCGCCCATCGAAGACAAGGAAGCTGGCAGCTCGGCCGAGCTCGCCTCCATGCGCCCGACACACCGGTACGCGTAGGGGATATCGTGTCTTTCGAGGATTCTGGTATCTACATTTTTGTCATCCGCGCTGTTTTCTAAATTGGCAGCACGCTTTCTGTTTATAGTGCATGGACTTCGGTCAAGTTTCGATGTAAGGAGTCAATACGAAATAACGATTTGCATTCATGGCATAGATCGGTTACGACAGCAGCCCATATAATGGTCTAGCCTCGCTTTGGTTAGGACACTTTTTCCTTCCTTCCAATCTCCCCCGTCATACAATGATGTTTTGGTCTCTGCAGCTCTCTATCCCATGTCGAGTCCTTCCCCCGTTCGTTCTTCGCCAGCATCCCCTATGTCCTCTGGCAGAGTGATGCCATTCTATCTGGATGGATATGAAAACAACACCTCGTCTAGCGTCGCAGTGTCGCCACTGATCTGCTTGGCACAACTCTCCTACCCAACAGCATTTGCCTTGCTCATATTTTTTCTCTCTTATATTCTATTGGCATATCCGATTCCCTTCTTTGGGCAAACAACAAGTTGGAGGAGTTCCGGCAATTCGGCAGAGGATTGGTGCTGTGTCGTGCTGCACTGGAGAAATTGGTTACCAAATTGACCACGGCCAAGGATGCAGTTCTCAGCGCCCAACGGCAGCTTTACCGTGCTCAAGAATAATTTCGCGAATACTCAACACAAGTTGGCCAATGAAGAGCTGTGCTACGCCGATGTAGTAGCCGAGATGCATGTTGGTATGCAGCACTATGATAAAGCAGGTAGTCCGCATGTCGAGTCAGGACACCGTGTATGGTTTCTAGCTAGTATTGCAATGTATGGGTGCATTTCAGTATCTTTATACATGCATAGCGCTGGGGATGTAGTACTGGAAGAAATAATAATAGGGAGTATATGCATGCCGAGCGTAGCATCGTCCAAAGAAAGATTGGCATCGAGGGGTGTCTGCGGAGGAGGTGTATTTGGACTGCGATTTTACCCGTGTGTGGACAGCAACTATGGAATTCGATAGGAAAGGTTGAAGCGGACGATTGCAGCCTCCACATTCGTTGCATTGACATGCCTGACCGCAACAAGCCTGCTGGTGGACTTTCCCATAGTAATTACAAGCGTCAGCAAGTTGAAATATCGGGGAATTCCTTTCAAGTTAAATCAGCTGTTTCATCCGACTCGTATCGATTGCATTTGAAATCAGATTGATGTATTCAATATCAACGGTGATAACAAATTTGCTTGCCCGCAAGTTTGAAAGCTGATTTAGTTTGAAGCTGATTTGTTGTGGCCGATACAGGTTTTAGTATCATACATTCCAGTCATCTTTTATTTGTCACATGGTCGAGGTTCGTAATATTTGATTGCACGACGGTGCATCGTGCATTATTTTTGAAATAGGACACGGTATTTGCATTAATCCGTACGATAAATTTCATTAGCACAATCGCCTTTTATCATTGACTCAAGAGCATCCCAGACTAGAGGTTAACAATGAAAATACACGCCGTATAAACCAAGTTTAGGCTATCTGACTGTAAGGACCCAATGAACCGGGTCGCCTGACATCATGTACAGCACACGACAGCCACACGACAGTCGCGACGACAATAGCCACAATCCGAGTCAGCCAGCAGAACTTGACTGTTGTTAATTAAATTGACAGACAAAAATTGCGGCTGAGTTTTCCCTGAATTAACGGATGAGAAATACCTCTTTCATTCTTTCGCATCGCTCTCAGAACGATGACCTGTGGACGATCATGGATACTGTGATTTCAGATTGTTGACGTTAGTGCGATTTGTGCGATTGCCGTGAAGCTCAGCGGTTTGCTCAATAGCATGCGAGCTCTATATTTATGTCCGCTTCTTCATATCGGAGTCACTCGGAAACGAGCTGTTGGCGATTGGGTAACGCCGCAGCGCGTGAGTCAGCAGCTATGTCAAATCTTGACAACAGCTAACTTGCATTCGGCAGTGAAGAGTGGGACCACTTCTAACAATCCAAGAGTGTTCAAAGCTCGGAAATGGTACCGGCAGCAGTTAATAATGATTTGGCCGGCTTCCGGAATTAGAGAGGCAATGGAAGTGGGAAGGGATGCCAATGCCGAGGTTGTTCCAAGGACCATGGAATACCCCTGTGCCGTCTTCCGTGAGTGACACGCACACTAGTCCAAAGATAGAGTTCCGCAGTCTCATGAATCCAACAAAATGAGTCTGCGGTATATAAACCCTAGCTCGTAATGCAAATCTAAAGTCCAGAAACTTCTCCACCATGCACGCCGCCGTCGTCACCACATTCGGGCAGTCGCCAGCCTTCGCCGAGTTCCCGGATCCCATCGCCTCCAAGGGTGAGATTGTTGTCGAGGTGCTCGCATCGGCCATCCACCCGCGCGTCAGATCTCAGGCAGACGGCTCGCACTACACAAGTACTGACGAGCTCCCACTCGTTCCCGGCATCGACGGTGTCGGGCGCACCGCCGAAGGCGAGCTTCGCTACTTCGTTCTACCAGACACAACGCTTGGTGCGATGGCAGAGCGCACCCTCATCGACCCGCGCCGCAGCATCCGACTACCCGACGACGTCGATCCCGTATTGATTGCCGCAGCGATGAACCCAGCCATGTCATCGTGGAACGCCCTACGACGCCGCATTGATTTTGCGCCAGACTCACGCGTGCTCATCATGGGCGCCACGGCAGCGCAGGTCGTATGGCCGTTCAGATTGCGAAACACCTCGGCGCAGGACACATCACCGCCGTGGACGAGACGCCGCCAAACTCGCCGCGCTCCTTCCGCTCGGTGCTGATGTAGTCATCGACCTCTCTGTGGCACCTGACGAGGTTACGCGCAGCTCACCGCGGCGGGACGCGATGTCGACGTCGTGCTCGACTACCTATGGGCGAACCCGCCGTCCGTGCACTGACCGCCATTGTTCCCGCACGTGCGGACGACTCGCAGCAGCTCACATGGGTCCAAATTGGGTCTATTGCAGGCCGCGATGCCGCCATCCCGTCGGCAGCTCTGCGCGCCACGCGGCTACAGATCGTTGGCAGCGGTCAAGGTTCTGTCTCGACCCGCGACATCCTGGCAGAGCTTCCGGAACTGGCGCTGGAGCTCAGCCGTGGCGACTACAAGATTGGTGCGCGAGTTGTGCCCCTCTCGGACATCACCGCAGCCTGGGCTGAGGCTGCAGTGACGGACGACCGTCTGGTCGTTGTCCCGCGCGCTACGCGCGACTAAACGTCAATTTGAGTAGCAACCTCTGCTGTAGTGTACCAAGCAAGTTGACGCAGTTGTCCATCTATATGTTCGCGAGTACATCCTTCCACCCAAATAGACTTTCAAGCCACGTCCAAGCGCACTGCTATGACAAGCCACATGAGCATTGTGACCCAAACCTGAGGCATGACACTATATGAACGCTCAAATAATCTCAAGTCATGCACAAGTGAGCGTGAGCGGGTTTTTTGTAGTTGAGCAAGAGAAAAATGTTGCACGGTTGCGATGTTGCCGCGAATCCTGGGCGGTGCCGGCACATGCCCGACTCGGAGCGACCGAGGCCACAGGTTGTCACTAGCCAGATTGTCCTGCTTGACGACAATAGATGCATTCTTCTAGCCAGCAATCGCTCAAGCAAATATCTAAAGCTCGGTTCTCGCCGTATGCAAGTACTCGTTCGACCTTTCCGTATCATAGATGTTGAAGCTGATCGATATTCAGTCAATATTATTGGTTGTGCACAGTGTAAGCGAACAGAGGTGGAAACTTGATTACGCAGTCGAAGATGCGACACAGGAAATTCCGGGATTGTATCTCGTCTACGCCGCAGAACAATTAATGGTTGTCAAAAAATCAGGGGAATCGCGCTGGCATGCTAGTCCTGGACGACTACGGGTCGCGCAGCTTGACCAGTGCAATGTAGCGGCTGCAGTTGGCGAAGAAGCGAAAAGCACCGATACATGCTGGGGCGAGTCTGCGAATGAACTCGAGACGGCAGGATTGCTTCATCGACTCTCTTTCAGAGTCGACGCGTGTGCTTATTCACGGACTCACATTTGGACGTACTCTTATGAACCTGACCATTGAGCACTGCCCGTGTGAAAGATACATTGGAATGCCGACCACGGGCAAAGCCTCGGCAAATGCTGACCGCGTGGGAAGCCCTGCACAAGGCCCACTCGTAAGCGCATCGCGCCATAAAATGCAATCCTTCAGCCTGCGGTCATATTTTATATGTTTATTACGTGTGACAATATTTTACAAACCGTTGTACTGGCTGAACGGTGGTGAGAATCCTGCGCAAGTGATGCTGCGTCGCAATATTCTATCCGACGACCCGGCGGCCGATACGCGTTCGAGACTCTCAGAAGCTACTGCGCCGTGCCCGGGTTCGAACGGTGAAGAGCGCGCAGTCCGCAGACTGTCTCCTGAGAATGTCCCCGCCTGTCCACTTCAATATCGATTGCCAGTCTTTCCCGGCTGCGCCATTGGTCATTTTCTTTTCGAATTCGACGCTGTGTAATTCGTCCGTGGGCTCCGACAGACCCCGCAGCTCCAGTCAAGTGATGCTATTCATTCGTTCGGGGGCCGCTCGCTCGGCAGCTATTCATGGTCAGTGAGATATTATCACCCATGGGTTGCCGTTGCCTTCTCAAGCAATTTACATTCTTCTGACTCAGTGACTAACTATGAGTTACTGATTTTAGAGATGTATCGTAGTGTGCCAAGAGCCAATGGTTTGCTGACAATGCAATGCCCGGCTGCCGAGATTGGCGCGTTCTCCGGGCTTACGCATAGATCGAATGGTAAATCATTCCGAAAACATCGCGCGAACTCTGTGCAACCATTCTGAGTTTGTTCGCTGTGCTCTGTCTCAGACAGCCGAGCAGCGGCCATCAGGATTCCGAAGTCCGCCGGAAGTTTGCATCAGGCAGTGTCAGCGGAAGTGACGAAAAACTGCGGCTGGCAACTTATAAAACGGACACCGCAGTGACAACGGTTACCTGTCTTGCCATCTTCATCTCACATCTTGTTAATTCCCCATGTTCATGCTTCCTGCAGTCGCTCTGGCCGTGTTCGCCGGCGCTGGCAGCGCTTCTGCCGCCGCGTTCAACCACCCCGAATATGCACCAGTCTCCGGCATGACAGCACGCGAGCTTGCGATGTATGAGCGCAGTATCAAGGTCGTCGGCGCGCAGCCTCGCCCTGTACCGATCACGGACACTAGCTTCAAGCTCGTCTACGACAAAGCGCATCCATTTGTCAAGCAGCGCACTGGTGACCAACGTGGTAAGCTTCTCACTCACCAGACACAAACGTGTCTGCATGACTTCTGGGGTCCATTAGCTAATTCGGGACTTAATTAGGACCGTGCCCTGGTCTCAACACGCTGGCAAATCACGGGGTGAGTCGAGCAACGCTCAGTGATTTCGGCGGACCATGTGTATTGACATGTCGCAGTATCTCCCGCATACGGGCATTGCGACCCCAGCACAGATTATCAACGCTACAATTGATGGCTTCAACATGGATTACGAACTTGCCGCAATCGTCACCTACGGTGCTTTCCTGGTGAACGGAAATCATCTTACGAACTTGATGAGCATCGGTAAGCTAGTAATTACGTGTAAGACAAATTGCTCATCACATGTGACAGGTGGCATCTCTGGTCTCACAGGTCCGCCACCAAAGCCACCCGCGCTGGCCGGTGGATTGAACGTTCACGGTACATTCGAGGGAGACGCTAGTCTTACGCGCTCGGACGACTTCCTTGGCAATAACCATGATCTTAATATGACACTCTTCAATCAGGTGCGTACCCTCTGGTCAGCTGCAGCACTATCTGACGCGCGTCGCAGCTAATTGACACAATGGACACATTCGGGGCCGGAAACTACAACCTCACTGCAGCCGCTGAGTTCCGATGGATCCGCATCCAGGACAGCATCGCACGCAACCCGACCTTCGACTTCGGCAACCCACGCTTTGCCACAGCGTACGCCGAGTCTTCGTTCCCGCTCGCGTTCTTCAGCAACCTTAGCGAGCCGGATGTTGCGCTCGGCACGTCTGTGGCCAATATTCGCAGCTTCTTCCTCGAACACAAGTACCCCGAGAACTTCCATCGTCGCGGCACACCGTTTGACGCTGGTGGAGACATCATCTCGGACCTCCAGAATGCGCATCCCATTGCTCCTGGCAGAAACGATGGAGTCAGCGCGAACTCGTACGCCGCGGTCGACTTTTTAGAGGGCGAAACCAGCTTCGGCTGTGCCATCTATCACAAGTTCGTGAACAAGACGGTTGCGCTCTATCCCAAGCCAAAGGGAGCGTTGCTCAAAGCGCTCAATGGCAACTTGGACAACTTCTTTGAGTCATCGGGGGGCATCGGCGGAGGCTGTACGCAGCTGTTCCCATACAACTAACGAGTCCTAGCGCCTTTACAACAGTAGCTTTACTTTTAATATATTGACCTGAGAGGTTCATGGAGTGCGATTGAGATATCTGGCATGGATCATTTGGTCCAAGTATCTGAGCAACTGTGTCCTGCATCATTTATTCTATCTGTCTTGACTGCTTGAAGTTTGTGCTCGTTGCAGGGCTTGAATACCGGTGTTTGCCGAAACGCGGCTTGCCTTCGCCCAGGCACAATTCGGTCCACGTTGCCCCAGGGCTCTTCGTAATCATCACGATCTAAACTGATGCATATGACAGGATGCGTACCATACTGCGCGCTTCCCTGCTAACATTTGCCAAATGACTGGCGACCTCTCAAGTTCTGGACGAGAACAAGGAACAACCTGGCATCCATGCCTGCCATATCTGTAAATCAGTGTATTGTTCGTCCTGCCCGAATTTGACCCGGTATTTTGCTAAAATTTCCCTACTGAAGTGTTGTATTGACTATTTCAATGGAGTGTCAGTACCATGGCTCGCTCATCTCCTCGCCGGCAATTGCGCTGGAGATAGCGTCAATATGCAGTCAAATCTGGTTTGTTATGAAAGCCATAAAGTGATCATAACGAGTCCCCCGTTGTTGTGCGCGCGCTCGCTGAATCGCTGTTGACTAGGCTGGGATGTTGTGTATCACAGCCCGAGGCTTCAAACATTTATTTCGTGAGCAAAGGTTCTAGTAGCGCGCTTCGATATTTTCAGCAGTTAATGAGCGCCGTGGATCCCCTGCGGCGCGAACTTGGTGCACTGTGCGACAATTCTCACACCTTCATTTCGAACCTCTCCGAAACGAGTTTGTTCTTGTTGACAACGTATACGTTCGGCGCCGCATTTCAAATGCGAAATCGTTTTGCGTCATGCTCAAGACGTTCGGATCGTTGCACTCTAGCACACAGTACCCGCTATCTCTGGAGCACTTTCCATTACACCTTTACGATCGACACCGTGCGCAAAATTAAAATCTGCATCGCGCGCGAGATGCGGCCGGGTGTTTAGAAGGTGTTGTTAGGGAACATGGCGCTTCTGAGTTCTGAGGAAGCAGAGTCATCCATTTCTGGCCGCTTCTGTCGACATTTCATCATCGTCAATCACTATCCTGACCCCAAACGCCTCGTGCCCTCAACTGAGATCCGACCTCAGTCGCAAGTCACGATAAGAGCCAACTCCTCTCGGTCGCCGCTTTCAACTCCTCTCAACATGAGCGACGGATATCAGTCTACTATCTCGATGCCATCTAGCCCGGGCTCGCATTCGGTGCACTCGCTCCAGGCTACAGATATCTTGCAATCTCAAAATGGTTCATCTCCACCACCGCCTCACCATCATTCGGCCGTCGACCCTATCACGGCCAAAACGAACTTGAGCGGGTCGAGCTACGCCATAGACCGCCGCGAACTATTGATGCTTCTCGCGCGTCTTCATAGCACCGGGTTGGTGCTCAATACACTCTTCGGGCAGTTCAAACGCTGATTCTGGCTTGGCGCAGAATCCAGAAAATGTTCAACGTCAACCTTCCTCAAATCGCCGTCGTTGGCTCGCAAAGCGTTGGTAAAAGTTCCCTCATTGAAGCAATCAGCGGGGTGCGTATATTTGTAGTTGGCGTCTTCCTCTGTTTTAATGCGGCTCGCAGATCAAACTGCCGCGTGACAGTGGAACATGTACGCGGTCTGTATTATCTTCTACATCACATCCGTGAGGCTGTACTGAACTCCTTTTCTTCCTAGTTGCCCAATGGAATGTCGCCTTGAGTACACCGAAGGCGACGAATGGACCTGCAGCGTCTCCCTTCGCGTCGCCGATGGCGCCGGTCAGAGAGATATCACATTTGGCAGCATTCTCACCAACCCAAATGATGTTGAGCGACGTCTACGCCAGGCTCAGCGTGCTCTCCTCCGTCCCGACCTCGTGCCAACTCTCTTCTTGACCGACTCTGACCTTCACATAGCGCAAGGTGCACCACCGCAGTCGTTCACGGATGACTGCGTCTCAGTTCACATTCGCGGGCCAGATGTCACTGATCTCCACTTCTTCGATCTCCCCGGTACGTTCATTCCGATTGCCTACAAAGATCGCTTCAACTATCGCTTTAGGCATTATCGTCAATGTTCAGGACGGGCAGGACCCAGGCGACATCGATCTCGTTAGCAACATGGTGAAGCGGTACATTAGTAAACCAGGTTGTATTGTCCTACTGGTAGTCTCATGCGAAAGTACGTGCTCCACCATGCGACATCCGTGTCTGAACCTTCTCCTTGTCAGCCGACTTCGAGAACCAACTTGCCGGAAGGATCGTCAAGGAGATTGATCCCACTGGTAAAAACACCGTTGGTCCGTCTGGTACTACTTAGAGATGCAGCCCGTACTCATGCTAACAGGTGTACTCACCAAACCCGATAAGACGGACGCCGATCAGACGCGCGAAGTGCAGCTCATCAACCAAAAGTACCCACTGCGCTCGAACTGGTACCTCCTCAAGCTGCCCAGTAGCGATTAGCTCCGCGCGGGCATCTCGCGCATGGAGGCGCAACGCAGTGCAGATCGTTTCTTTCAGACCAACGAGCTCTGGCGGGACTTCGTTCAGCGCAACGCTTCTCGTGTTGGGCAGCGAATCTCACAGAGTATCTCGCGCATCGCTTGTCCGACCAACTGCGTCAAGAGTATGTGCGCGCATATCTCTATGTTTTTCTCCTTCACTGATGTGATTCCCAGGCTCCCGCGCATCCGCCGCGCAGTCTCTCAGCTGTTGCTTGCAGCCACACGAGACCTCGCCGCTCTCCCTGCTGAGCTGCAATCAGAGCCGACCGCTGAGGTCTTCACCCGCGTCAGCCAGTTTGCTGCAGACATCTCTCTCTATATTGATGGCAATGCGCCGCTTGACCCTGATAGGTGTGGACTTGTACAACAGCTGCTTGTGGTGTATGACGAGTTCAAAGGCAACATTCGCGACACCGCGCCGGTATTCGATGCTCGCAAGCCTGCGACCTCTGGTCGCCTGCCCGGGCCGGAGGGTGCGAGCCTAGACGAGCTTGACGCAGATGGTGACTCATATACGACGAGGACAACGAACGCCGTCAGGATCGAACAAGTCATGCACACGGCGAAGGAGTACGTTTTTGGTGGTCTTTAACGCATGGCTGAGTCTTACCGAGCAGAGCGCGAACCCGTGAACTGCCAGGCAACGTGCCATTTGCGGTTAAGAAGCATTACATTGTGCTCTTTCTCGCAACTTGGGACGCCCCGACTAGCCGCTGCTTCGATAAGTCCTTAACCATATTTACGGAGGAGCTTGACCGTATTGTCTTGAAACACTTCGGCCGGTACGCCCATGGAAGCCTGCTTGAAGTAGTTCGGTTGGTGATCTCCTTCACTCTATACATTTTCTCATGAATTTACAGTGGTGCCGTTGCAGCGCACGTTCTAGATATCGCAAAGATCGCAAAGCAAGGACTTGGACTGGCTGTTTTTCGGGAAAGGGAGCTGATAATCACTCAGAACGATCACTACCTGTCCGCTCACAAGGCGAAATTCCTCGCACGCTATTGGGCGGCACGCACCCGCCAGGTTCCATCTCCTCCACGGAGCCCCGTCTATAAACCAAATACTTTGGCTCGTCAGAGGCTTGCGGTGCCACAGGAGTTTCGCCGGCCGCATACAGGATAGTGAAGATGATGAAACCGACCCTCTGGACGAAGTACTAGCGGCACTCCATCGTTATAGCTCCTCTTACAACAATGTCACTGCTGCCGACCTCCAAAACTTCTCCCCACTGACGGCATGGAGCCTGCCATCGACATCATAGCCGAGGTCCACGCATATTTCAAGGTACGCGTTACTCGAACCTGCAGGATTTCTGATCGAATGCCACTCTGTAGTCGCGTACAAACGATTCACCGACAGTATTCCACAATTCATCGAGCAGGCACTCATCCGAGCGGTCGATGTGGGGATGTCTAACGCGCTTCAGGAGGGTCTCGGACTATTTGCACCCAACAGCGACAGCGGTGCGCAGCTTGGGTTGCTGAGCCGCCAGCTATTGCCGACAAGCGGCGTGAATTGGTGGCCAATCAAGTCGCGCTTATTAATGCGCAGCGCGAGCTACAGCGCTTCGGCTGATAAATGTAGCTCAAGATTTCACTGTCAATCATCATCAATGACTTGCTATCGTGATTGTCGGGGATGTTACCCAATCAGACCGATGAGTGGCATGATTCCTTCATTGCCTCCCGCACTGCGCTGTTCCTCAAGCTTCCTGAATCTTCACGCAATCTCCGATCTACGCTGTTTCGTTATGAAGCCAGGCCCATACGATTCTCCTCGCCCCAACACTTCCCTCGACTTCATGTTCAGGGTACACCCGTGCTCCCGCCGATGGTACCGGCACATTGGCTGCTGTCAAGGCGCGACGGCATCAGCCTAGGGAGCTCCCTAGCTTGGACAAGTATTGTGCTAGCGGCGACTGTAGGTACAGGTTGCCAAACGTAAGAGCTTTTGTGAACGTCTCGCTCTAACCCGGACGATGTGTGCAATGCAAATCGACTTTTTGACAAGGCATGAAACTTTGGTTCAAATTACATGCGCTTTCAGTTCGTAACGCAGGTTTCTGGGAACCAGGCGCAACACTGTTCCTGGTTCGCCGGAACATCGCACCATGAGTTTGAGACGCAGTACTTGCAGTCACACATGAGCACACTTGATAACATTCGTTTCCAGACCCCATAGGCTATCTGTGAAAAAAGCCTTGAGGTAGGCCTCCGGGGTCGCGGAAAATTTCGTGCGTGAGGCAGCCTCACCTCTTATGGCCCGTGGACCCAAAAACCTTTCCCGCCCGATCAATCATGAAGCTTGCAGCCCCTGGGGAGTGAAGGAGCAATAAATAGATTTAAAACTCGGGTTGAGCACACCGACAACCCTGCGAACATGTTAGTACGAATTTAGTAGCCACATAGTATTGTTCTGGTCGTGAAAATTACCTCGCGTCGAGGTGCAGCTATTCACACGATTACTATAAAACCTGTTGGGGAAGATTTGTCTGACGATTGTGTGAGGCAGACTCAGGAAGTGTTTATGAGGTAGTCTCATGTGAAATAGCCACTCGGCTAATTCATATGCTGAGGTAGCCTCAGGGAATGTGTGAGAAGACCTCATGAGTGGCTCGCCAGCAGGCTTTGTCGACATATGAGGCTGCCTCACAAAGATAATTTGACAATGTAATGAGACCAGCTCAAACAGAAACATGAGGTGCTCCTGAGGTACTCTCATGAAGTGCACTGATTATTCCCCCGCTTGCTTCATGTGCTACGCTTGAGGCTGCCTCACAGGAAGAAGCCTGAGGTTACCTCAGGCAAGCACGGGCATGCATCGAGCGCACATGAGGTGCTCCTGAGGTACCCTCATGAAGTGCACTGATTATTCCTACACGTGAGGCTGCCTCACAAGAAGAAGCCTGAGGTTACCTCAGGCAAGCACGGGCATGCATCGAGCGCACATGAGGTGCTCCTGAGGTACTCTCATGAAGTGCACTGATTATTCCCCCGCTTGCTTCATGTGCTACGCTTGAGGCTGCCTCACAGGAAGAAGCCTGAGGTTACCTCAGGCAAGCACGGGCATGCATCGAGCGCACATGAGGTGCTCCTGAGGTACCCTCATGAAGTTCACTTAATATTACATGCTGATTATGTACGAGATCACCTCGTGAGACCAATCAAACTCACGTCGGTGTTTGAATATACCGGCATTTGGCGATTTTTCGCATCAAACCTCAGTAGATGATTTTGTTTCTTCTAAAGTATGATTTTCTGAATGAGATTACTTGTTTTTTTGTGTGCTTGATTGAACTAATCCAGATTATTCATTATACACTGTGGAATTGCTGAATTTGTGAAAAATCAGGGATTTGATTAGAGATGGCCTTCAAGAATTTATATTTATGGATATTACGGTATCAAATGATCTCTCCCCAATTTTCAGGGGTTCACTAGCACTACTTGAATGCAGAATCACACGCTCCGGTGTTAGCCGACTCACCTACAGCTCAACAATGATCATCTGCTGCAGGGCACCAGAATGGAGCTAAACCCAAAGCGCACGATATTTGCAGCTGTTTCATGTATTATAAGCTTTTAATATAATTTTTGTGCCGAAATAAGCACCTTCGGATAGCCCCGAGCTGAAAAATCGAATCGATTCCTAGTGGAATATGAAAATAGAGTACCTTCTATTGAATTATGGCCACACATTTTATCATTAGCTTACTGCGCAAGAGTTTTTTCTCAGACAGAATGGGAGATGTACTACTGTGATTTGATCACTTATTCGTCTCATTTCAGTGTCTCGTTGTCCCGCTATTCAGGTAAAACCCGTTTTCTGACCAAAATTGGACCCTGATATTTTGATGTCGCACTAAAACTATGTTGAATAACCTCAAACCCTTGAGAATTTGGGAGAGATCATTTGATACCATCCTCTCCATAAATATAAATTCTTGAAGGCCATCTCTGATCAAATCCCTGATTTTTCACAAATTCAGCAATTCCACAGTGTATAATGAATAATCTGGATTAGTTCAATCAAGCACACAAAAAAACAAGTAATCTCATTCAGAAAATCATACTTTAGAAGAAACAAAATCATCTACTGAGGTTTGATGCGAAAAATCGCCAAATGCCGGTATATTCAAACACCGACGTGAGTTTGATTGGTCTCACGAGGTGATCTCGTACATAATCAGCATGTAATATTAAGTGAACTTCATGAGGGTACCTCAGGAGCACCTCATGTGCGCTCGATGCATGCCCGTGCTTGCCTGAGGTAACCTCAGGCTTCTTCCTGTGAGGCAGCCTCAAGCGTAGCACATGAAGCAAGCGGGGGAATAATCAGTGCACTTCATGAGAGTACCTCAGGAGCACCTCATGTGCGCTCGATGCATGCCCGTGCTTGCCTGAGGTAACCTCAGGCTTCTTCCTGTGAGGCAGCCTCACGCATAGGAATGTTCAGTGCACTTCATGAGGGTACCTCAGGAGCACCTCATGTGCGCTCGATGCATGCCCGTGCTTGCCTGAGGTAACCTCAGGCTTCTTCTTGTGAGGCAGCCTCACGCGTAGCACATAAAGCAAGCATAGGAATAATCAACGCACTTCATGAGAGTACCTCAGGAGCACCTCATGTGCGCTCGATGTGTGCCCATGCTTGCCTGAGGTAACCTCAGGTTTTTTTCTGTGAGGCAGCCTCAGACCTTCAGAAGTTTTTGAAATTCGGGACCCCCGGAGGCCTACCTCAAGGCTTTTTTGGCAGATAGCCTATGGGGTCCAAAACGAAAGTTATGGGGTGCATGAGCAATACCCCACGACGCATGTACAGTGCCGAAACTTGAGAATGCGTCACCACACATCTCGCTATTTCACCATAAAACACTGAGACTAAACCCGATATGCAGTCTTAAATTCAAATATAATGCCGTCATCTAGACTTCTGTGTGCTTTTGCGATGTGAGTATTGCAGATGGCAAAGATACAGGTGATGTGGTTGACCCAAAATTGAACACATCATATTACTCCGTAGACTTACCATTAACCGCGAAGGATTTCCAGAGTAGTAATAGATTGAACTATTCAAAAATGCTTTCGATCTTTTATTTGTTACGAATGTGAAGATACAGCCGAAACAGCCGAAATAAGACAACTATGTCAATATCGAGAACTTTTGCCCCGGGCATTCAATTGACTTGTTCTGACACAATCGAGAACTATGTATTGATATTGGTTCAATGATCTAAAAAATCTCAAGTAACTGGCTTGAAATGGTGTAATATGGATATCACGGCTGAGGCGACCTAACGGAATTTGCCGGAACAGGCCATTTTGCCGCGACCGCCTGACGGTCAATACACAGTCTAAACCCAATTTAATGTATTATAATGGCTTACAATGCGAGGGACTTGTACTGTGTGGCGCCAAACACCATGTCTATTTGTAATATGAAGCTCGGTATACCTACCTCGTCACCAGTCCGGCTATCAAACTCGCCAATAGCCATCCTTCATCCTGCCGCTCGGCTTAATGATATAAAACATGTTTAATAGTGCATCTGTTGCGTTTAATTTAGTTTAATCACTCATTTCATACTCAAAATGGCCACAAGATGATGACGCATTCTCAAGTTTCGGCACTGTATATCCTACTCACCTCCTGACCGATGTTGAGTGTGCATGAGCTTTCATCGAGATCGTCATTCAACTGGATGAACAGAGCGCGATTGAGCCCATAGTTCGGCATCTGCGGGGCATACTCGGCCACTAGCGCTGTGCAGCTTGCTGTTTCAGTGGCGACCCACCACTCGCAGACTGGCTTGTACTTCCGCACGCAGATGGGGGTGCGGGGTAACTGAGTGAATGGGACCGAGCCTTCAAGAGGTATTAGTCACAAAGTCCGGTCAGTCTGAATGTAACGCACAATCAAGAGTCGGATTATACTGCGTGATTATGTCGACTGACACAAAATACGTCTCTGAAATGGATTCACATGTCTCTCCAGGTCTCATAGTAGTAGAGTGATGTTGAGCTCGACCTGAGATGAAGTCTGATTACACCCACCTGGCGTTGATGATTTCTGTGGGAGATTCTCTATTAAGCGCTATGTCTGACGGGAATAACGCACCAGTGCAGACCTCACGAGGTCCAGATGCAGCTGCAGCAGTGACAAGTGCGACCACTGAGACGATCGTCTGAAGGGGTTGGACCATTTGGAGGGCAGCAAGTCAATGAAGCAAGGTGGCACAACGGGGATCCCCGCTGAGGTGCTTACAATACTGCATACGCTGATATATAGCATGTGCGGTCTCCAAAATTCATCTCGGGCTTCTCAGTCACATCAACGAATGATTATTCCAGTGTGTATTACATGCGATCTAGGCGGCCACGGATGCCCGCAGCTGGTCTTCTTACATCTCAAAAGTGGCTTCCACGCGTCCCGTGCAATATCTAATAGTCGAATCAAGCAATATCCACGTGGGGATTGGCGGTTTTCTCGGTATAAGTCGTCCGTTTACAACGGATCGCGCCTGCCACCTCACTTGCGCTTACCCAGTTACCCCGTGAAAATGGTGCATGATTAAGCAAAGAACCCAGTGCACAACATGGATCATTGTTGCAGCATACTGCTCTGGAATAAGAAGCCCTCTCACAGCCAGCATAATTAAAAGTACAACCTGTAACTGCTGCCCACATTAGTTCATAGATGAGGATAATAACTAGTATATTTCTGGGAACTAATCTGAGGCAAGAAACAACCAATAAATGGCCAATCCCTGCCTGTATAGGTTGTGAGTGGCAATTCACTGCCGGCTTAGGCAGTGATCAGCAGAATATTGGCTGTTTTTTGCCTCAGATTAGTTCCCAGAAATATACTAGTTATTATCCTCATCTATGAACTAATGTGGGCAGCAGTTACAGGTTGTACTTTTAATTATGCTGGCTGTGTCTGTTAAGCCGCTCAGCCATTGTACGAAGAAGATCCGAAAGGAAGAAACGGCGGGTGGAAGGTCTGTATGGCTGGCTGTAGACGAACTTGATCTATTTAAAAAACGTATTTTCACAGTATCTAATTGGGCAAAGGTTGTGCACTTGTCATTCCAACACTCCTCAGGCTCTTTGCCGCAGCATTCCTCGTGATCTGCCTTGTAAGACACTCCCGACAAGAGTCACTGGTAGACTGCGTCAGCCTCATTTAAGGGGGCGTGAACTATAGTAGCCCACTTGTTGAATCAATCTGCCGAGATCGAGACCATGTGGCAGCTTTGGCAACCACTCGGCAGCTAGGCCGAGCAGCTCATCTTACTAGCTACAATTCTCCACTCACACTGGGACCCAACCGGGGTGCGAGAGAGTTGCATGAATGCGACGGAGCCTTTAAAACAGGTCAGCTCATTCGGACGTTGCGGAAGTCCGTAAATTTCAAGCTGGGATTATACATACTTGCTTGGTCTTGGCTACCGTCGCAATGGTCGCACGTCTCACCTGGACTAGGAGCGAAAAACGTGGGGTTTCATCAGCCCAGATGGTGAAATCGCCGTTCCAACTTCGCGTTGACAGTCTCTGTAGTTACAGCTATTTGCAGATCCCGTTGCGCGGGCCGCGCTGCACACACACATACCAAACTTGCCCCGTGAACTCCTCCTTCATTTCGCGTCCGTTTAAAATAAAAATTAATGCGTTGAAACGGGGCAAACTGGGGCTATTGCGTGTGCTAGTGTATAAAATATGAATTTTGAATTTTTACCTTTCCTGGGTGTATCCCGGCTTCTCCTCCAGGAGTACATACCAAGAACGCTTGAAATTTGCATGGAACCTTTTGAAATACTTTTTAAATTTGCTCAGGGGCAAAAAAAGTGGTAATTATAGCGATATATTGGCGCAACTGTGGCCGAATTTGAAATTTGCCACTTTGGAAATTTATGTTACGTTCGTGCCTCCACCGCTCAGATTCCAAGTCCCTTTCCGGTTACTTCCGATTGTTTCCGTACTACCTCCGATAGTCTCCGTATGCTCCGACATGTATCCGACTCCTGCCCTAGGCCTCCGTGCCCCTCCGAGGTTTCGGACTTTGACTTGGTACATGGCTAGGCCTCCGGGCTGAGTGCCTGCCATCATTGTCTAGATCTTGGTTGATCCTGCGGACCCGATGATGGATGATACATCATCTGAGGGTTCGCTCCGATATCACACGCATCTGTTCTCTGACTCATTCCCATCTCTTGTCATCACGGACCGTGCTACACTCCGTGTTCCCATCTCTATGTACATGTGCTCCTCCAAGCACAGCCCGATACCTCCGAACATATATATATACGCCTCCGATTGTACTTACAAGTTTCCTAAGTTCGTAATCAACAATAGGCTTGCCCTCTGTCTCTTACTTGCATTAGTCCGACTTCGCTGCTAGTACCTTGGCCCTCTCCGACTTCGCTGCTAGTACCTTGGCCCTCTCCGATATCGTAACTCTGACTCCGAGTCATCTCATATCGCGAGTAGGAGTCTCGGGAACCCTTCGGGATCCGCTTGTGACTCGTATTAGATATCGGACCTAACTCCGCCTACTTACATCTTCACCGTTCACACCCGTAATCGACTCCGCCGCCCTCCGACCCCTGGCGCGGTGTGCCTCAATAGCGCACTGTACTCTCCGACCTTTCGGGTGTAGTCCGACAATCTCCGGATTGCATCCGAGACCCCGGAATACTTCCGTACCCCAAGGCACGTCCTTGACAATTTATCCGTGTATCTACTCCGGCCACGAGACACAGGAAGTCAAGCAGGAGACATATTATTATTATTATTCATGTAAAGAAGTGCGAGGGCAGGTTTATGGGGCATGATATTATCTGTAACATGGGTGAGTTCAACCACCAACTCAAAACTTGCCCGGGCCACTCCTCCGGCAAGAATAAAGATGTAATCGTAATTTTGCCTTCAAATGAGATATATTAAACCTATATTGTGCAAGATGTGCTTTTAAAAGTGGTTTACAGCGCTTTCGGGCGTCAGTGGCGCCGGCCCAAACCGGGCTCGCGTCTCGACGGCGCAACTCGTCAGGGGATTATCTCCCGCAAATCAAGACTAATTTTCTTGAAACAAGCAGCGTTGGAATGCCCCAGACTGGGGCAATTGCAAGATGAAGTTAGATTTTTAAAATAACGTCGCCTTAAAATCGACCCTTCCGACCTGGTTCACGCATTTGTAGCCGTAATAATACCCCAACCAAGATGCCTTATATCTAAAACGTCTTCAAGAAGTCCATAGCTCGGCAAGAAAGGCTTGAATTGCTAATAAGTCTAATATTGGTTTGTCATAGTGCAGCACTCTCCCCCGAGCTGTACCGCTATCCGCACCTCAGAAACAAGTTCCTGTGTCGTTAAACCTTCTCTGTTAGCTTTTCATTAATGCATTGCATCGCATAGGAGGGTCAAAAATGAACGTAAATGAGGTTTATTCATACAAAATAGCGAGAGCATCCTCTCAAGTCAAAGAACGGGAGCGTTCCCAACATTTTTTATGCAAACAGATTGCAAAGCAGTGTTTATTGAACCTCAATGGGCCATATTGAGGAAATATTATACAGGATAAAGGGCAATGGCACAAAGATGTGAGGTTAATTGTCATTGGTATAGAACCGGAACCAACCTTGACAGTTTTCTGGTGTAGCCACGGCAGTAACAGCTGCCAGTAGATATTGATTGATCAATGGGTAGTTTCGAGATGTCATAACTCGCCGGTATGCGGCGCCGTTGCGGCAAACATATGATTTCCATGCCGAGAACATCTCCTCAATTGGATTGAAATCAGGAGAATATGGAGGGAGATATATAAGACGAACACCTCTGAAAGTGCATCAGCATACTGAAAAGGAACAGTTCATTGTGGTAGTGACAGGCCTGATGTGGGAACACATACCTTTGCTCACACCGCTCCGCGACACCTTCAATGTGGTGAATCGAGCAGTTGTCCATTACGAGGACACTGTTTGGTGCTGGATATGGATTCATCTGAGTGAGGAGACCATCGAGAAATTCAAGAAACATGGTGCCATTGAAGGAGCCAAGTGCTGAGGAGAACCAGATGATGTTAGACAAGGTCAATGCCGGAAGTACAGAATATCTGCGGCAAGTGTCAGTCTTATCTCTTAGGACAATGGAAGATACACTATCCTGTCACCGCGAACAAAGACTGCTGATTTATATGCTCGAGCTCCAGACGCAGCTCGCCCGTACTTGCGATAAGTGACCAACATATTGAGCGCAGACTCATCAATGAATACAAGACGCTCTGCCAATTCAGTTCCAATTTGCATGAGAAATTCTATTCTCTTTGGAACTGAGATTTCGTATGCACGCTTCGACAGCTGTGGCATGGGTTAGAAAGGTCCAGGAAATTGAGAAGGTGTCAATTGAGAGCGCACCAGCTTCCGAGTCAGCTCGAGCTCCTTGAGCTCCTTGTGCAATGTGGAAAGTGAAACACCAATTCCATGGCGTTGCCAGAGCTCTTCCTTGATTTCGTCAAGGTAAAGATCAGGACTATGACGAAGGAGGCCAACAACAAACTGGAACATACAGTAAAAGTCAGTACATGATGTGGGTTCTATAATGGAAGGTTAAACCTGAAGCTGCTCATCACTTAGCTTTTTATGATTGCCTTCGAGTCGGGGGTTTTTAATAACTTCGCTTATAATGTTCCAGCGGAACAGCACGCGCTGCACAGTCCTAAGAGAAATGTCCGTCGCCATGCTGATCTTTGACGAGGACCATTGAAGCACATGAGCTTGGTGAAGTATTATTCTTCTGGCCTGGAGACCAATCCGCTCATGCGGAGGGCGGCGTGGAATACTGGTCATTGTCGAGAGAAGAGAGTGCTTGAAGCTCCGCTGCTTCATCTCTTCTCCGCACCAGCATGATCGCGGGCCACAAGCAGCGCGAGCAAGTTGCACAACACCTGTCGCATTCGGAGGGCTCGTCCCACCCTCAGGCCGCATGTGGACGACGACGGTGCGGGCAGCGTGCGCAGTCTCGGTACGAAGCAGCCGCGACTGTCGAGTATGTTCTCCTCGAGCAAGGATAATAGCGGCAGCTCAATGCCGCCGAGCCCGACCACTGCGCCAGCGACGACGACAAGCTTTGGGCATCTGATGAACTTTGGCGAGGAGTTTAGTGCGGTTTTGGCTTATGTCTCGTTGCTCACTCCTCCTCTTGTGGTCACAACCCTTCCCGATTGATCCTCCCTAAACGCGCGCATTCATGTTCCGCCCCAACCGTACCGAGCAACAGCAGCCACGCGGGGTGGCGCCGTCGCAGAGTGAGGACGAGGCTATGCAGCTCGCACTCGTGCTCGCGTTCGGCAATGACAAGTATTCTTCTGCATTGGCCACCCCGACGTCGCCCATCTCCCGCCGTACTCGACTCCGCCCAGTTACTTTGCCAGCAGTCAATAGTCCTGGCCTGACCCTGCCGCACTCGCCCACCGCTACGCCTAGAGATTCGCGCGAGCAGCGTAAACGTACCTCGGATTCAGACTCGGACTCGCTGTCACTCCCACTCCAGCAGCGCTCCCGTGCACTCTCAACTCCACCACCACCGCCGCTCGACCTGCGCTTTGAGTCCGACTACTGCGCAGACAGCACGACCAGCACGACCACCAGCCCGACCGGCAGCCTCGCAGCCCAAATGTGCAACCCGGCCAGGAGATCTACCTAAAACCTCAACTCGCAACCCCTGCGCAAGCCAGAAGGCACTGTCATGGTTCCTCTCCCACTCATGCGTGCGTTGCCACCCTTCGCGCGTGCCCCCGTTCCTGATCACAATCTTGCTCTAACACACATGCGCATGCAGTGCGACCGCGCCCATATGGCGCACGACTCCACGTAGCGCCCTCTCCAGCCCAGCTTACGCGCCCGCATCCCGTCTCGTGCGCAGAAGTACCTTCATCGCCTCGACATGAAGTTGCCCGTCGCCGACCTTAGCGCCTTCGCCGTCGAGACCCGCGCTCTCATGTTTGGCCACGACGCTGGCGTCGTCCTTCCCGGCTTCGAAGTATAGCAGCACCCCCCCTGCCTCCTCCTACGCCCCCACGGCATAGATGTACCGTCCCAATGCACCCACAAAACCACAATCCCAACGCATCCTGCACATACCTCGCCATGCCTTCATATCGAGGAAAGAAACGTTGGCAAGTCCTCGCTCATCAACTCGCTCAAGCGTGCCTGCGTCTGTGCCACCGCTGCCGAGCCAGGCTGCGCGACTGATGTGCAGACCGTTGCGCTCGAGCGTAGCCTCAAGATCGTCGACTCGCCCAGTGTGGTCTTTGATGACACCCAGAGCGACAACTCTGCGCTCCTGCGCAACGTGCTTCGTGTCGACAAGATTGCGGACCCCGTCGCCGTCGTCAAGGTCATCGTCGCGCGCTCCGACGCCGAGACGCTGCAAAAGCTGTACAAGCTCCCGCCGTTCGCGACGCTGCTCGAGTTTCTCACCATGCTCGCACTGACGACGGGCCGTCTCGGTCGTGATGGCGCACCCGACACCGCGGGCGCCGCACGCGTGGTCTTCCGAGATTGGAATAAGAGCAAGATCCCGTTCTTCACCGACGTACCGCATGCGCATGCCAGCGACGTCGCAGCTGGCACACAGATCGTGGCCCAGTTTGTGCCAGCATTCGACCTTGGCGCGCTGTATGTGAGCAACGACACCCAGGCGTTCATGGAAGTTGAGCAGGACAGCGACGGTGACGCGATGGAGGAGGACAGCGGCGGGTTCGTGCCTGACGCAGACCCGGACGAGATGTACGATGACTCGCTCGGTCAGGCAGCGCCGGCTCCATCATCGTCATCGCGCAAACACAAGCGCGACGACCTCGACTCGGATGACGAGCGCAACGAGATGACGAGCGCAACGAGCTGCCGTTTGCGCGCGTGGACGACGACAGCTTCATGTCGGAGCACCCTGCGCCAGCCGCCGCGGCTGGAGAAGTTCAAAAAGCCGCGCATGCAGGCGCCGCCGCCGAGCCTGGCACTTGCGAGCCCGCTGCGATGCGCGAGGTCGAGGCGGTTGTCTCGGTTGGCCACAGAGCACAGCGCCAGGCACGCAAGAAAGCGGCCAAGCGCAGCGACGGAAAGTACGTAGAAGTGATTATTCGATAGCATTGTAACTACATCGTCCGCAGGGTTGTAATTACACTATATAGCCTCGTTTAGCTCGATCTCATTAGCAACAGCCTGCGCAAATGCCTCCGCTGGTCCGAGACGCATTCCCGTGAGGCGGATGAAGTCATCAGCACTGTACTTGCGCAGCTCCGAGATGGAGTGGAAGTCGTGGTCACGAAACTTGTCGGCAAAGACAGTGAAGTCACGACCACCGTCATCTGCTTCTGCAGCCGTGAGCTTCTGCAACAAGTCATAAACCGTCGTGTACTTGACACCTCGAGCTGCTCTTGAGCGAGGTTGAGGTGCTGCAAGGCCTGCAGTCCCCGAGAGGGCAGTACTGAACATCTTGCCAATGGCCGAAATGACCTGAAACTCGACGGAAGGAGTACTGGCTGCTGCAGTGGCTTTTGAGGAGCTAGACTTTGTGGTGGAGCCAGATGACGAGGGACCGTCATGGTCCCTGTCAAGAAGGAGGTGTGCCTTGGCTTCGCCATGATACTGTGCAAATGCCTTGATCATCGGTGGATGGGTCACAGTGACTGGTGGATATGCAGGGTCGTTGGTGAGTGGCTTATCCTGTGAAACCCCATGAGTCTTGCAAAGAACACATATTGAAATGAAGGAGTGGTACCAAGGCTGCTGCCCATGCAAGAAGCTGATTTGAGGACAGCTTGAGGTGGGTCCCGTTTGCACCAACAAGGCACAGAACATTACCACACTCTCCACACGAGCGATAATGCTCATTGTACAGTTCGGCAACGTACTGTGCTGTTGTACCAGAAGCACCTGCGAGGAGAATTGATGGCACCTTTGATTGTGTCTTGCTCGTTCGGGCAGCCTCGATCACCTTCTTTTGGAGAAGCTGTATATATTTTGATTCAATAAAGCTCGCAGAAGGCTGATGAAAGCACAACGTACATCTGAGACCAAGACAATGTGGATTGGCTCACCTGCCGCATCTGGTTTCTGCTCCAACGCTTGACCTCCTGCAAGAAGAACTTGAAATCGGCATCAGTCTCGAGCGGAGCTGGTTGACCGTGCAAGTGCATCTTGTACTGAACAGGTGGCTGCTCTTCTGGGCCTAACTTGCATCCATAGACATTGCGAAGTTGAGTGAGCAAGGTTGTACGATCGTGGAATGATGATTTGAGGATTGGGTCAACGATTGATCGGAGAACCTTTGAGGCTGACTTTCCAGTTGGAAAGTCCCATACCCGAACAAAGACTGCAGGGCTTGTGAGATTGAGATGAGGAAACAGGCAAAGATGCAGGGCTTGTGAGATCGAGATGAGGAAACAGGCAAAGACGTACAACGATCCGGCCCATGATCCCCCTGATTCTGTGTACCAGCAGCGCGGCGAGTGAGCTCAGCCTTGGAGACCTTGCGAGTACCTATGGAAAAGAGTAAGCAAAAGGAGGTGCATGTGTTGCGATCCACACCTTTGGACTGCTGTGTGGCCTTCTGCTGAACTAGGACCTCAAGAATGGATGGGTCTTCTTCATATTCTGCATCATCAAATGATGGGTTCTGGGCCCGAACCTGAAATGGAGTGCTAGCTGCTTGTGGCAGGAACGCCGAACCATCCTCAAAATCGACTGATTGGTCGTGGAAGGAGAAGTTGTGTGCGACCTCTTCTTCCTCCGAAACATTGTCGGCATCGGCTCCAGGCACCTCTGGTGGAGATTCCGACTCAGAGAACGTGACATGCTTTTGTTTTCAATGCACATGAGCAAGATCCAAGCCAATGTGAGCGAGTAATTACCTTGGTAAGTGCAGTGGTCTTGACCTGCTGGTAGGTCGTCGTGTTCATGTTGATCGTGCCCTCGGTTTGCTTGCTCCCTCGCTGCAATTGCTTTTGCTTCTACGTGATCAATAAGATTACACCTGCGAACAAAAAATGACTTACCTTGGGCTTCGGTGTGGTTGTTGCACTTGCTGCTGTCTCGTCTTCGTCAAGAACCTGCCACCTATCAGGAATCTACCAGTGCTCACACATAAGAGCTCACCGATGCCAGCCTTTTCAACCCAATGTTTGCATCTATGCCAGCTTTCGAGATGGGCGGGTTTGGCGCATCAGGGTGGCCGTCCTGTCCTGGATCTCCTCACTTCCAGCGCCGAGCGGCAGGTCATCACCATCCTACACAGATGTCAGAAGCGATAGCTTTGATACTGCATGCAGGCATCCGCACGTTTTGTCTGCCAGGGTAATCGCTGCGCTCTTGCCAACGAGGGGATTCATCGGTGTGGTTTGCTTGCATCCTCGGCAGCCAACTCAGCCTGAACTGAATCTGCTGCATGTTCAAATGATCTGTTTTCACTCATTGGCACCAATTGAACAACTGCCACTGCTCTCTGTAAGGCTTCAAGAGCGTCGGCTGGCTCGGTGTTGACTGCTTGCCAAATGTGTCAACTCGTAAGGTTCATAGAGAGATAGCATTATATTTGCGCACCTGTTCCTGGTTTGCGTCTCCCCTTTCGTGTAGTAATGCCCCGTCCGCGACCCCTTCCCATATTGAAGGGTGAAATGAAAGGACAAGAGGGTGGGACCATTCAGGGCTCGGGTAACAGCCTCTTATGTGCTGTCGCGGAACCGCCTTTCTCCCAAACCTACAATTTTGTGGCAAGCAGGTGGTATGAATCTATTATATCAGTGGACTTGTATAAGTTGAGATGCACTTGTTACTGTATGAGCCGTAATTCAGCTGTGAAGATGCTCTCGCTATTTTGTATGAATAAACCTCATTTACGTTCGTTTTTAACCCTCCTATGCGATTCAATGCATTAATGAAAAGCTAACAGAGAATGTTTAACGACACAGGAACTTGTTTCTAAGGTACGGATAGCGGTACAGCTCGGTGGAGAGTGCTGCACTATGACAAACCAATATTAGACTTATTAGTAATTCAAGCCTTTCTTGCCGAGCTATCGACTTCTCGAAGACGTTCTAGATATAAGGCATCTTGGTTGGGTATTATTACGGCTACAAATGCGTGAACCAGGTCGGAAGGGTCGATTTTAAGGCGACGTTATTTTAAAATCTAACTTCATCTTGCAATTGCCCCAGTCTGGGGCATTCCAACGCTGCTTGTTTCAAGAAAATTAGTCTTGATTTGCGGGAGATAATCCCCTGACGAGTTGCGCCGTCGAGACGCGAGCCCGGTTTGGGCCGGCGCCACTGACGCCCGAAAGCGCTGTAAACACTATCCACGTCCTCTGTGATCACAGTTACCGCAAACGAGTGAGGGGGATCGCACTGTGGTTCTTCGTCATAACAGTTGAAAAGCTTCAGCTGTTCTTGCCAGGGCTTGTGTCCATGCATTCGCGCTAGCTCCTGCTGGAGGCACAAGCTGCCCAACTGCGGCATCGAACTCTTGCCGACGTCAACATCTTCGTTCTCAGCATCGAAAACCTGTAATCCCACATCGACCTCGAGTTCTACGATAATATTCGGCATGTCTGGGGCCGGCGCCAGCGACATCCCAAATAACATCGTCTTGGCCCGGTGCATGAAACGGTCCAGGCTCGACGCTTTAGTGTAGTGGTTCCAGAACCCGACTGACAGCGTGTTCTCTGCGCGGGATGGAAATTCGAATTGCATTGAGCCGGTAACGTCGCTAATCGACTGCGCAAGGGTTTGTGGCGTGTCGGCGTTGCGCATAATGTGACGAAACCACGCACCATGATGTGTCGGGCCTCGGCACCGCCGTGCGCGATCTCAACATCGAGTCTTTGCATTTTCTGATGCGGCTGGCCCGGCGGGACGTTGATGGAGACCACAACGACTTGGCCGTCGCCGTGAACGTCGTAGGCCCAGGACCACACGAGCGGGTATATTGACGCCTGTAGCGCAAACGTGACCTTCTCTGAACCCATCACCGCGCACAGCATGGCGGTTAGGAGTGGGAGTCCCCAAACTCGCATGTGGAAGAAGGCCAAGAGCATGTGGGATGTGACCGTGACGCAAACGGATCGGCAACACTAGGGCTCAGGCACCAGCCCTGAAGCGACACGAAACATTTCTCAAGGTACATAGCACAGACTAATCTCCGATATATTCGGAAAGCGGACTAGTATGGCGACCCGGGAGGTATAGCTTTGTGAAGATTGACCGTAGCCATGAGGAGCAACCGTCACAACCAGCACTGCCTTATATTCCGGACCGGAATATCTCAGGTCACGGGGGCATGTTACCCCTTAGAGAACAGCATGTAATATTTCAGAACAAGACCTGGAATAGTCGGACTAGTGTTACTGCAATGTTTCCACCAATGGAACATATTTGGTACATGTCCGCTATGGAACCAACATATCTCAATGTGGTATATTGATGTAACATGAGAGCTGAAATAATGGCACTGTATTTCAGCAGGAACATGCTAGGTTCACAGGTTCTTGTAGATCTGGTATGTACATAGGTTCAGCGCATATATTCAACTGAATTTATGTACATACCAGATCTACAAGAACCTGTGAACCTAGCATGTTCCTGCTGAAATACAGTGCCATTATTTCAGCTCTCATGTTACATCAATATACCACATTGAGATATGTTGGTTCCATAGCGGACATGTACCAAATATGTTCCATTGGTGGAAACATTGCAGTAACACTAGTCCGACTATTCCAGGTCTTGTTCTGAAATATTACATGCTGTTCTCTAAGGGGTAACATGCCCCCGTGACCTGAGATATTCTGGTCCGGAATATAAGGCAGTGCTGGTTGTGCGTTGTTCCGCGTTGCCGGGGGTCACTTGCTGCCCTGCCGGTTTGCGTGCCCCAACAGCTGTACTTGGTCAGGAGTTCCAAATCATATTAGACATATCGAATGTACTGTATATATACGCTTTTTGCCGGTTGTAACCGTACCACTTTACCGCAGCGTCACAGGAGTGCGGCGGGAGTGCGCTCATCGGACCAGGCTCGGCTCCGCATGAGCCTAGGCAGCTGGCCTCCTTGACTTGCAAAGACACGGCCGATCCATCGAAAAAAATGCGTGCAGCTCAGCTCAGTTGCATTTTTAAAGACATGTACTTGCCCGACGAAGGCCAGGCGAGCGCAGATATTCAAGAATCCAACCTCGTCGATATCTGTCGTAGCAACTCGTCCTAACAAACGCATCAGCTCGCCAAGGAACTACTGAGCGAGCGCAAAGCCACGCATGAGGATCGACTTGTAGCCATACTTGCATTGTTGCCAACAGGCGGTTGGGTAGACACGCACGAGATCGAGCTGCTCGGCGCAGATATTGGCGTCAAACCCGATACATCGGTCTGGGTTAGGTGTTCAAACGGGTGATTAGTAAAAAAGACACAAAAATGACAGAGGAGATGCTTTAGCACATCGACCAATACGCGTCGGATGTATGCGCAGCTGCCGGTACTTCGGCAACAGCACAGGCGGTCCTCGATTTGTGCGTCAAACAGCTCAACTGGAGATCTGCAGTCTGAGTCCTGGAATTGTACGGTAGGAACCCGGGAGGCTTAAACGCGGACTGGCTGTTGTGGGGATTGCGAAACCCGCCACGGACCAATGAGAAGGCAAATGGTTAGGACTAGCACAAGCGCATGTGAAGTCATCTGATGAGCGTTCGACCTCCAACTCTGGAATGTGATCTTCGGTTATGATGTAGCTTCTCCGCACAGCGTTAGTTTTTGATTGATAATGATATTACAATCTAAGCGACCATATCTACGGCGAAGTACAATTTGTTACATAGGAGTCTATTTACAGAGCAATCGAAGCTCGTGTCGGTGCTTGAGTCCACATCGAACATGAAATACAGTACATCGCTCGTTACGCTAACTTTTTGGCTCCCAAATCTGCGGTTGCGGTTCCAGCCCTCCAATTCAACGATACACGAAGCGCAATGATGCTAAACCGACATGTCTGGTGTGAGCGCGACCTTGGTGTCGGACCAGTGGCCGACGAGCGACGTGGAACTTGCATCCATTGGTTCCTCTGACTCAGCCGCCAGTAAATTCTCATAGTCACTCAGCCTGGTGGCTCGTGCGTAGAGCATGGCGCCGACCAGCGGGGGCGCAATAAGCGCAGTGAGCTCGGTGGCTAAATCCAAGTTGCGTTGGTACGTCTGTCCCACGGACCGTGACGCGAGCGGGATGAAAACGAGCGAAAAGAGGTGCAGGCATGGCGGTAGGATAATTTGAAGTAGAGCCCCGACCTGGTGCGCGGAACCGATGTCCGGGGAGAACTCGAGCGATTCATCTTCATCTTTGGGATCGGTCCAGTGGCTCGCGGTCTTTTCATCTGTGTCAGGAATTCGCTCCATTATCAAAATGCAGCAGTGAATGAGGGCCACAAGCTGATAATGACGCATGTCAAGCGCGTTGATTCAGTGGGAAAAAGGAAGACTTACATTGGCGACTAAAGCAATGCCCAATGTGGTTCTGACATCCATCAGCTGGATCATCGGCGCGACCTAGTTAGATGGAGGTATCAGGTGTGAAACGACGTCCGATATAGTAGAACCTACGGGCTCAGCGTGCCACGGAGAGAATAGTTGTCGCAGCGCATTCTCAAAGGATCCCGTGAATGGAAGAGCATGCGTGGCGGCTACAGAAGAGTAGAATAACCGCCCAATTAGCAAGTCATCGTCGCGGCCACAAACCAATGACTTCAACGCACCTGCATATACGTTGGCAGCAATGCAAGCAATGGAAAGAATGGCGCCATCTTTGCCGAACTGCCGTATCTTGTAGGTGAGGAACACATGATCGATGGCGACTTGGTTCCCCATTGGCGCGTGCGTGCCACATTGAGATGGCCATCTTCGGACCTCGTTCCAGTTCCTCATCTGCATATGCGCGACCGTTTTCAGGCCAAATGCACGTCGTACACGATCAATGCAGGTGACCGCGTGTTGGCTGTACGAGAGGATGCCCCCGGGCAGCCAGGCAAGAATGGCTTTGCCCAAGACGAAAATTACAAAGGCAGGGAAGTTCTGGAAGATCATTGATGCCTTCGATTCGAGCCCTGGATTCGGATCGAGTGAAGTATATGTAGTCGCAGAGGAGCAGTGCGGGAGACTCAGGGCAACACAGCCGGCCGGAAAAACGCGGGACTGCCCACTCGCAAGTTTCGCTAATAGGAATCGTGTTAATTTACGTAACTCCGGACATCTGCACTCCCGCTCTATTGCGCAATCGCAGAGGATGGCGGTCCAGAGTTGTATCTGGGCAGTTTGCAAGTGCCACATATGATGTGACTAGGATCACGAGAATCACCTGGAAGTCCGAACAAGAAATACTGCGGGTGAATAATTACATTCAAAATGAGGTCGCTTATAGAAAGCAAGACAGAGGACTCTTTCGCTGACAGCCACTCAATCTAATCTGATGCCAGCTCAAGCTCTACGCTTGTGAGCTCTCCATTCGGATCCAAGCGTGTAACAACTAGATCTAATCGGCTTTCTTACTCAGGGCCCAATTCAGCCAGCCTCGCGTAATAAGACCCGAGGGATTTACGTACTCGAGGCGGAAACATCGCCCAGTGTTAGTTCCTTGTTGTTGATTGTAACGGCGGATGTCACAGCCCTACTCGTTGGCCCGAAGTTCCCATAATGCCCGAGCGCACTAATTAGGCAAACACGCGATCGGAATGGCTTCTGGATGCAAACACCCGTGATGTACGTGAATACGTGTGGCTGGAATTAAGCTGGAATGAAGTGTCTGAGGGCACGTTTCATGAGGATTCGCAGCGTCATGCAAAAGTTCAAGTACGATAGGGAATTAGCTGTTGCAATCCGCGGCTTCGTTTCACGGAAGTCTTGGGTCGAGAGACAGCGCACTGCTGGTGCCAAACCATCATCGTTAGCGGAACTCGGGTGCGAGAGTAGTAAATATGTGCGTGCCCCTATTAAAATATGTAATCAGGCATTTACACATCAGGCTAGATGGCTTCGCTACACATCGCATTGAGCAACTGCGCTCATATTATTTTCGGATGAGGGCAGGTCCGGTACATTGGCAGCGAATCCGCACACAATACAGCTGAGACACTTTTCGTCTTTCGCAATCTTCTTCCACGCTTGAGAACAAGTTTAAGTTTACAGGAGTTTCTCGTTACTGATATCTAAGTTTAGGCGAAATTCATTATCCAACAAGACTCTTTCTCCGCCGGTCTTTCCCGCAGCAGGTAGCGGCCGCGCTGCAAGGCTACTCAGACACACACGTGCGAGCAACGTGAAGCGAGCACTCGTGTGTACGGAGGGACATGCGGCAACCGCACCACCCCAGAATCGAGCCGGCCGGATTTGGTGCCTTCTTTTCGACCGGCGCCAATTAGCCGAGGCGGAGTATATTGAAGAATTCGAGCTTGGTCTCCTACCACATTTTCGCTCTACTCATTCCCCTCGACCCAGTGCGTCCCACGCTCCCCGCGCGCCCTGCTGCTCACGGATACCGCTCAGATATATCAAGATGCGTGAAGTGATCTCGATCCACGTCGGCCAGGCAAGTCGTTCGATTTTTGGTGTCCCGCTCGCATCGCTCGCGCCCTGATGCATGGCACGTTCGCTCGCTAACCAAACTACTTCGTCGCTGCTCAGGCCGGTGTTCAGATTGGTAACGCGTGCTGTGAGTGCTCCCGCGCGCCGCTGCCTCGTGTTGCGTCAAAAAATGTTGATCGATCGGACTTCCAGGGGAGCTCTACACCCACGAGCATGGTCTCAGCGTCAGCGTCGCGTCCTTGTTCTCGCGTTTCCTCGTTCTGATGGCCATTTCCAGCCGGACGGTCGTCTCATTGAAGGCTCTCCTTCTCAGCACGACTCTGGCTTCTCCACGTTCTTCTCGGAGAGGTCCGTCATATCTTTACTCTTCACAGAAACCCACAGAAACCTAATTTGCGTATTCGTTGACTTTAACAGCGGCTCTGGCAAGCATGTTCCGCGCTCCCTCTACGTCGACCTCGAGCCCAATGTCATTGACGAGGTTCGCACTGGCACCTACCGCACCCTCTTCCATCCGGAGACCCTCGTCACCGGCAAGGAGGATGCTGCCAACAACTGTCAGTCCTTTGTGCCTGGATTTTTCAGTTGCTCCTGTCGCTCATCATTTCTTTAGATGCCCGTGGTCACTACACCATCGGCAAGGAACTCATCGACAGTCAGTCCTGCATGCCTTTCATACCTTGAGAACGTTGTTGACCCTCATTTCAGCCGTCATGGACAAGGCACGCCGTCTCGCCGACAACTGCTCTGGTCTTCAGGGCTTCTTCGTCTTCCACTCGTTCGGTGGTGGTACCGGCTCTGGCTTCGGTGCCCTCCTGCTCGAGCGCCTCTCGACCGACTACGGCAAGAAGGCAAAGCTCGAGTTCTGCGTCTACCCCGCGCCGAAGATGTCCAACTCGGTCGTAGAGCCGTACAACTCCGTCCTTACCACGCACACCACCCTCGAGCATGCCGACTGCTCGTTCATGGTTGACAACGAGGCCATTTATGACATCTGCAAGAAGAACCTCAACGTCTCGACGCCCGGCTTCACCAACCTCAACCGCCTCATCGCCCAGGTCGTTTCCAGCGTCACGTGCTCGCTCCGCTTCGATGGCTCCCTCAACGTCGATCTCAACGAGTTCCAGACCAACCTTGTGCCGTGCGTTCCCTTGTTCGGCTTTCCTCGTCGCGTCAAGTTTCACTAAACACTCTCCCACAGTTTCCCCCGCATTCACTTCCCTCTTGCTACCTACGCCCCAATCATCTCCGCCGACAAGGCCCACCACGAGCAGAACTCGGTCGCCGACATGACCTTCTCGTGCTTCGAGTACGGCAACCAGATGGTCAAGTGCGACCCGCGCGAGGGCAAGTACATGGCGTGCTGCCTGCTGTACCGCGGCGACGTCGTGCCGAAAGACACGAACGCGGCCGTCACCCTGATCAAGACGAAGCGCACGATCCAATTCGTCGACTGGTGCCCGACGGGCTTCAAGCTCGGCATCTGCAACGAGCCGCCTGCCAACATCCCCGGCGGCGATCTCGCCAAGGTCTCGCGCAGCCTGTGCATGCTGTCCAACACGACGGCCATCGCGAGCGCGTGGAGCCGCCTCGACCACAAGTTCGACCTGCTCTACAGCAAGCGCGCGTTCGTGCATTGGTACGTCGGCGAGGGCATGGAGGAGGGCGAGTTCTCCGAGGCGCGCGAGGATCTCGCTGCCCTTGAGAAGGACTACGAGGAGGTCGGCATCGATTCGGCGGATGCAGAGGAGGCGGCGGAGTATTAGGTTTTGGCTCGTAATCTCGTATCTCGGTTCTCACGATCCCCCCCGGCACGACTGCGTCTCGTTCAGTGTTTTCATGTCCTGATGTCGTATACTTTTTTTTCCTTCCAATCAATCCCTTTGGCTTTTCTTCAACTCACTTCTGAACACCGGCCGATTCGTGCAGAAACGGCTTTCTCTTCACGACCCGGCGGTTCTTTGATGACAGCTCACCGCACTCTTTCATCACGCTGAGCTAAGACGCAGAGACGTCGACAAATCATGCCTCGCGATGCTTGGGACACGTTGACTGGGCGCCGCAGCGTTGTGGCATATGCCACTTCGAGACTTTGTCTTTGCACTGACGATCGAGCATGTAGCTCATCTTCTGCCTCCCACGTCGACGACGGAAGAACTCAGCGCCTCCTGGTACACTCTCACTTCGTATGTCCATTCATGGCTTGGATGATTCCCACAGCTCATACTAGTATCACCCAAATCTGTCCCTGGTTGTGACGAAGATATCGAAAGGAACAGCAGAAGAAAATTCAAAGGAAGACACGAAATACACCAGTACAGCGTCGTGCAGGCTGATTACGGATCACAACGCAACTACTACGAAGCACCCTTCGCGCAGACTAGCGACTTAGTAGATTCTCCTGACTTCGATGATCCTTGGCTACTTACTTCAGTCGAGCACCGCCAACGCCTCGGGGCACGAGCGATAGAACCGTAACCGTCGGATTCACGTTGCCGTACGAGCCTGCCGCCATCATGAGTTGCGAAGTGCCTGCATCAACAGACATAGATCCGCTCTCTCGAACTTGGCATCGAACACCTCGCCTACCAAAGAAGATCAGCCCCATCAGAATATGGTCTTGGTCTGAAAATTCTCAGTGCTTGGGGTCGCGATTTTGTAAGAGGAGTCGCCGAGCGGCTTGTGATTATTCACGGTGGGCTGGTTGGTAGGGGCTGAGGGTTCCCGCAGAGGGGGATGGTTCAAAGAAACAATGCTGGCCTGTCATGATGGCCAATATATTGCGGGTAGAAACAGGTGGCATACAAAAACAACAGCTCGCTTCAAAACTAAGCGATGTGTACAAGGTACAAGTATACCCTGCGATGGCAAGAGAGTTAGAGAAGAGCTCAGACCGTGACAAGAAAAGACAGAGTACGATAAGTCAGATGGAAAAGAACATCTCAAAGCGTAGGGCGTTACTCCTCGCTCGACGAGCTGGGTTAAGAATTCGGGCGTCAAGCCCTTTATCATCAGGCAACAAGGGAAATAGAACAAGGCCGAAAAAAGGGGGTTGGGGGAGGTGTTCATCAAGACAACTCACCTTCAGTACACATCAGTGATAAGAAAGCAGGAGAAATTGAGGTGCACGAAGGAGGGGAGGAGCGGAAGGAGCAAGGGAGTATTCAGAAGGGGAAGCAAAAATCTCAAGGGGCTTTGTTCATTGCAAGTCCGACCAGGCGCTAGTAATCACTCTCCTTTTCGGCAATCCACGATATCGACCTGTTACCCGCCACGCGCGCTGCGAACATTGTAACAAACAAGTTGACATAGAAATCCCCTCTGAGCAATCGTTTATTCGTTTTGAGATTACCCAGCCGGTCAACCAAACTACGGATCGTATGGATGCCAAGCCCACCCATTCCACCACTAAGAAGGAGTGTGACGCAAAAGCAATATCGGCATCGCTTCAGGAAGCGTTTAGATGTTAGCTGTGGTAAATCTTCAGCCATATCAACTGCTCATTCCTGTGCGGATAAAGATGGCGTAATTCAAGTGCAACAGGTTCATTCGAACTGAAATATGAAAGGTGCAGTGTCAAAACTCAACCCCAGATTCACCTTGATCTCATTGAATTAGTCACTACTCGGATACGATAATCCCTGGGTCGATCTGGGGACTTCCGACCGATGTCCGCCAATCTCATTACTCGTGTTGTGGTGCGCAACCGGTGCTTCCTGATTGGCTTCGCCACGGATTCTGCGTACCGTCGTGGTATTGGCTCATCTGAGAGAAGCGCGCTCCTCCAATACCTTCACAGCTGGCGATCCGATGATGGGGCCGCGTCCACGCCGTAGAATCTCCCATCACGTTGCTTCTTCCTCATCTCCGTTCGCATGTCGCATGAAATTCAGTGCACCACTCCCAAGCCTTCCCCGGTGCCAGCCTTAATTTCTGTCGACATGCGCTCCTATGAGTACTACATCAGTCGTAGCAACGTATAGTATTTAAGACGGGGAGCGACAATGCAGCGTTTACGGAACAAATCATTTGACGATACAACAATGTTCTCCCAGTTGCTATTCGTTTCAGCCTTGGTCGCCTCCGTGCTGGGTACGTGCTCCACTCCGTCTTCGCCACAATCGAGCAGCCGCTAATATATTACTATCTCTCGACATAGGTCACGGCGACCACGACGAGCCAGCCGACACTGCTCTATTCCGGCGCAGCAATCTCAACGAGCACCGCGACATTCATAAACGCTGTGAAAGCACGCTTCAGTTCATCCAAAAGCGCCGCCTTGCTCGTCGTGGCCTTGTCGGCCCCGAGACCCGTGATGAGGACATCACACCCGCAGCATTGTGCACCATGGTCGGTCAGGTGAGCGTCGGGGAGATGAAGCGCCGTCTTCTTTTGTTTAACCAACATTTAGACAACTGAAGGCCCGTACTATGTCAACAACGAGCTGTTCCGCGACGACGTCACGGATGGTCAGGAGGGTACGCTGAGTGGTTGGTTGACAAAGAGGTACAAAGCTCATACACGCTTAGGCGTTCCGCTCCAGCTGAAATTGACAATCATGGATGTCGAGACCTGTGATATTCTTCCGAATGCATTTGTGGAAATCTGGTCCACCAATTCGACCGGTTCGTACAGCGGCTTCACTTTGGCTGGTGGCGGCGGCGGCCCGCCAGGCGGAGGCAACCCTCCTCCTCCCCCACCTACTAGTACCGATACTACAAGCAGCACGTCGACGACCACGATGGGTATGTTTCATTTCTTACTGGCGGCTTATGTAAGCTTCTTAGCATATCTCTCAGGTCCATTCGATGGCGCGGATACCCCAGGCGGCGGCGGTCCACCAGGACAGAACGCAACTGACAACCTCACGTTCATGCGCGGTGTGACCCAGGCGGACGACAATGGCGAAGCAATCTTCTATGCCAACGTTCCAGGCTGGTACCAAGGCCGGGCGGTTCACATCCACATTCGAGGTACGTGCCTTCGAGAGATTTTCGTTCCGAAAAGTGCAGGTGATTGAGAGGCGCCGTTTTCGACAGTGTTCGAGAACAGCACTGTTGCTGATAACGGCACATTCGTCTCCGCATCTGGCACGCTGCATCACACTGGCCAGCTCTACTTTGGTGAGCCCTGCGTTATGTCCTTAGCATGCCAGCTCAGACCCCCATTTAGAACAAGAGCTTGTGGACAACGTCGCCACGCTCCCCCCATACTCGACCAACAGCCTCCCTTACGAAAATGCAACTCGTAACGATGAGGATGGCATATACCCGTTCTCGACATATGGCGGGTACAACCCGAATCTTGCGACTACGCTGTTGGGCGAGACCCTCGACGAAGGCATCTTGGGCGAGATTGTTATCACGATTAACAGGACCTATACGAGCCCGATGAGGTCAACTGCTTACCACACGCGCAGATTCAATTAGAACATTAGCACGTGTTCCGCCCTGGTGATCTCGTTCGGCTGTACGACCAGTGCTCGTAACCATGTTCATGTTCGTCTGTATGACCATTGTTGCAACCAAGTTCAAATGTTGCAATTCCAAGCTTTGACCGCGTGATGATGAGTGAAAAATAGTGCAGAGGTGTCGCAAATGGAGGCAACTTGGGGCTCATATCCGCGGAGGTGTCGGGTGACAGGCGAGCAGGAGGTGGCGGGTCGGACTTGTAAGTTAACCCGCTGGGTTAACGTCCTTCTTTTCTGTTCGCGCACCCGAAGTTCTTCCATACGCATGCCACGCTGTCAAATGCCAAGACAATCTTTGAGCCAGTGCTGGCAATCGTAGCTCACCTGCTTGCGTTTCCAAGTCTTCGGGTCGTCACACTTTAATGACGAGGCTTCGGGCTGCCCACGACCAATCGCACTGCACAAGTTGTCGACGAACCGGAAGGATTGAATTTCACTGTGAGCTTCGTTGATGGTCTTTGATAATTGTCTTCCAAAGTGCACGACCGTGCACGAGCCTACTGTTTTCGCACCCCTCATACCCATTCTGACTGACCTTCACTGTATCCCGATAGCTGGATTACCGTTCCTCGAACCTCATCACATGCTTCGCCAATGCTTCGACCTGCCAATCGCGTTGTCTTGGCTTTTTCGCAATTCCTTCTCGCTCATTGGCTGCGGAACCTGAGTGTCCCCAAGACTTGTGTACCTCCCTAGAAGTTTTCGTGTGTTAATGGAGCACTCTGTAATGTTATATTGCGTGATAGACGACCCTCACAAACCCGACGATTCGCCAATTATCGCCGTGGCGCCAGCATGTGGATCTTGTCCTCTGCCCACACGTCTTCATAGACTTCGCAGCTCCGATGTCACTGAATACCTTCACAGTGACCCTTAAAGAATTCGTAGCCTTCAGAAGGCTGATTTTCGTATAAAAGGTGACGGAATGGTGAACAGACTGGGCCCTTGCAACTCATCCTCGGCTAGCCCTTGCGATTAGATCACCCGTCATGATGAAAGCTTTCTTCCTTCTATCTCTCTTCGCAATCTCTGCCCTCGGTGAATATAATTTTCGTTAATTAATCAGATGCTTGACGCTGATCAAATTTTCTAGGTCACGGCGTCCACGAAGAGCCGGAGGACATCGCGCTGTTCCGCCGGAACAACCTCAACGAGCGACACGAAATCCAAAAACGTTGCGCTGGAACTCTTAGCTCCATCAACAAGCGCCGTGTGGAGCGTCGCGGTTTCAGTGGACCTGAAGTGCGGGCCGACGAAGAGGTCTCGCCACTTGCACTTTGTACGATGGTCGGTCAGGTGAGGGCTTGTGGTTGGTCCCGTTCGTACAGTGAAATCTCAGCAGATCCTCCTTTAGACCACTGAAGGACCTTACTATATCAACAATGAGCTCTTCCGTACCAACGTTACCGATGGGCAAGCCGGTGCGTGTGCGACTGGCTGATAAAAGGATTCATATGCGTGAGGAGCTACATTGCTCATGCGTTATCAGGTGTCCCTCTTAAGCTCCACTTAACCATAATGGACGTCGCCACTTGCGCAATTCTCCCAAGCGCTTTCGTCGAGATCTGGTCCGCCAACGCCACGGGCTATTATAGTGGCTTCACCGGAAGCACAAACGCGAAGCGGGCTCCTCAATCAGGCGAGTATTCCGAACGCAATCAGAAATGAGCCTAACACATGTACATGCAGGACCCTTTGATGGGGCGGACAAGGCAGGTTCAGGCGGGGGTGGCCGCAACGCCACGGACAACTTGACATTCCAACGTGGCGTCGCGCAGGCCAACGCCAACGGAGAAGTTACCATAAACGCGAACGTGCCCGGATGGTACACTGGCCGCGCAGTTCACATTCACGTTCGAGGTATGAGATAATTGAACAATTAATTCCACCAGAAACCTCACGCGTTGGCAGTTTTTGAAATAGCACGGTGGCAAGCAACGGTACCTTCGTCTCCAAGTCGGGCACGCTTCACCACACCGGCCAGATCTACTTCGGTACATGGCATGTTGTCATCTGGTCTTTTCCTCTCTTACGCTCGTTTTTCAGATCAGGATGTCGTTGACTCAGTGGCCAAACTTTCGCCGTACTCGTCTAACAAACTGGCGTACGCCAGCGCGACGACCAACGCACGTGATGGCATCTACCCGTACTCCACATACGGCGGCTACAACCCCAACCTTGACACGTCTTTGCTCGGCAGCACGCTGGCAAACGGCTTGTTGGGCGAGATCGTCATCACAATCAACCGGACCTATACTAGCCCTATGCTCTCCACCGCCGTTCATACGCGCCGCGCGGATCTCCCCGTGGGAGAGGACGAGGACTGACAAGTTCATTCGCGACCCACACTGACTTCCACTTCGAAAGCGACGTAGTTCTCGATACTGTGAGATCCGCTTCAACTTTGCTCGTAGTTCCACAATCCAAGTTGATCTGATTGTAAGATTGGTGGGAACAACCCCGTTCAGAGCCTTAGTGGCGGTCATTGTTCGGCGCTCCTGCGCCCAAATGATGTGGCAGCATTGAGTGGTCGTAAACTGTGTTTAGGTAGCGCTCAGTCAAGCTGGGAAAGAGCGTGCCTGGCTACGTAGGCGACCTCTCTGGCGTGGGCTTCTCTACCGATTCCAACGTATAGAGCACTGCCCTCACAGTCTCGTGCGGCGTCCAGTGACGTCAAACTAGGAGGCCTGCTTGACGGTTTGGGCCAGATGCGGAGAGCGTGTACGATAGCATCTAGCACCAAACTCACTGTCTGGCCACCAGTCTGTTGCACTCAATATTAGCGAACACGCGGCATCAAAACTCACATTCTACGCAGATTTGTTGTGACTGCCACAACTGCATACATTGTGGACTTCGCTTGCGCATTTGCAGCAGCCTGATAGTTAAGTTGAAGCAAAGAAGTGGTATTGTAAAGTTTGTGCCAGAAATACAAGGTTTTGATCGCGCCATACTTTAGGAGGTATACTGGCGTGCTAATGAAAAAGGTTTAAATGTTCAAATGTAGTCCGTCTGATGGTCGTGGTCGTACGAGTCAAAGCAGGCACAAGGCCAACCGCGCTCACAAGAAGAAGCGGCGAAGCGAGAACAGATTGCGCCGGCGACCGCTGCTGTTGGACGGCGACGTGCTGCCGGCGGCGCTGCCAGAAGTCGTACCGCTTGCGCTACCGCTATCGGCATCGTCGTCCGCGACATGATATGCGGTCGATGCCATGGGCTGACGTACGTGCTGTTGATGGTGATGATGATCTCGCCGAGCAAGCCATCCTCAAGCGTGTCACCGAGCAGCGAGTCTCGAGGTTGGGGTTGTAGCCTCCATAGGTCGAGTACGGGTAAATGCATCCTGGTCGTTGGTGGTAGCGTTGGCGTAGCTGAGTGCGTTCGATGCGTATGGCTCGAGCTTGGCGACAGATTCAATGAGATCCTGTTCTGCGAACTGGTGTAAGCATGGGCGGTAAGTTGGACGGGGCTCGAGGCTCACCAAAGAAACAATTGACCAGTATGGTGCAGAGTGCCAGAGTGCGAGATGAACGTTCCGTTGTCTGCGACGGTGCTGTTCTCAAACACTGCAGCGGCAAGAGGAGCGAGTAAGTCATAGGGAAGCTCGAAAATAGGAGAGCTGCTTACCCCGAATATGGATGTGAACAGTGCGACCCTGATACCAACCGGGGACGTTGGTCCACATTGTCGCTTCGCCCTTCTCGTCTGCCTTGCTGACACCACGCATGAAGGTGAAGTTGTCCGATGCAGTTGAGCCACCTCCCATTCCTCCACCGCTAGCGCTGTCAGCGCCCTCGAAGGGACCTGGACAGAAGATGAGTCACGTTGTGAGGATCAACACGGTGAGTGACCCACTCGAGATGGTAGTGGTGCTGCTGCCGGAGTTTGTCTGCTGAGGTGCGCCAGTGGCGTCTCCACCGCCAGGAATAGTCATGCTGCCGCTGCCACTGACCGTCCCGCTGGCCGCACCTGGAGGACCACCACTGGTGCCATTGCCTGGGGCACCACCTCCGCCGCCGCCGCTTCCGCTGCTCGAGAAACCGCTGTATGCGCCGGTTGAGTTCGCGGCCCAGATTTCCATGTAGACATTTGGCGCAATCTCGCAATTGGAGACGTCCAAGAACGTGACGTGCAGTTTAAGCGGGACGCCTAAGGGAGTGTCAACTAGAACTCAAGGAGCGATGACGACGGAGTCGCACCAGCTTGTCCGTCAGTGACGTTGGTGCGGAAGAGCTCGTTGTTGACGTAGTACGGGCCTTCGGTGGTCTGAAGAGCAACAAAGTTAGCTAGAGCCCAGCGGATGTAACGATGTCAATACTTCGGCAGTCATTGAGCAAAGGGCTGCACGAGGAATTTGCTCGCCGCGTGCTTCGGGGCCCTGATGACCGCGGCGGGCAAGACGACGCTTGTGAATGTTTTCGAGCGTGCCCGCACACCGTCTTTGAATCTCGTGGCGCTCGTTGAGGTTGTTGCGACGGAACAACGCAATATCGGACGGCTCGGCATGGTGTCCATGCGCTGTACACATGCATGAGATATTGAAGGGAGGCGTCTAAGAGGATGAGGGTACGCACCGAACGCCGATGCGACCAGGCTCGAGAGAAGAAGCCAAGAAGTGACCATTGCTTTGGATTGAGTGGACGAATGAAAAGAGGAGAGAATGGGATAACTTATTGATCCTGCCCTCTACGCTAGCTTTTATCCAATCCTGATTGCACCTGCAGGCTGTCGGCGCCACCGTGCGGGTGCGGGCGAACGGCTGGTTGAGGGGTGCAGCCTGCCCAGCATTGCGCCGGGAAATCCCGTAGCCTCGGTGCAACCAATCCGATCCCGAGACTAGTCGAGCGTGTTGAACAATGCACGCAGGTCACAGAGTATTCTAACAAGAGGAAAATGCGTACGCAGCGAGGCGAGCGGCTGCGAGGGTTCAGGGCAGAGAGGCAATTGAGCGACGATGACCGTGAACGCCGTTAACCAAAAGACCTGAGCGGTACGCATTTCCAAGCCTGCGACACCATCAGTCCCCACAGCCAATGTGACATGGCCCAGTTGACGGGTAAGTCGACAAGCCCGAGTAATCATCGTCCCGCCATTGGTGCGGTGCCAAGTTGGTCGATCGGCCTGAACTTGATGTCGCACTGGTGACGAGGGTAGCGTCGTATGAATACGCCCGAGAGTGTACCGTTGCGGACAGTACAAACTGCGCAGCCCAAGGAAGTGGCGCGTGAATGGGAGGAGATAGGAGTATTGAAGTTGGTGACTACGTTGTGGAGGCCTCCACCAACGTTAGGAGCGTCGACGGGTGATTTTTTCAA
>JAGTJP010000141.1:0-56423 GCA_020744175.1 Auriculariales sp. MPI-PUGE-AT-0066
CTCCAACTGCCGGCTGGCACCATAAGCACTGAAAACGGCTGAAAATTGTACAACTGGCAATCACATACTATTGTTACATCTGTGCCTCCACCCTCATATTCCAAGTCCCATTCCGAATACTCCCGTACATTCTCCGATTGTCTCCAATGTACTTTGTGTGCTCCGATAGTATCCAACCCTGCCCTGGCCTCCGCACCCCTCCGAGATTTTGGACTTTGACTTGGTACATGGCTAGGCCCCCAGACTGAGTGCCTGCCATCATTGTCCGGACTTTGGTTAATCCTGCGGGCCCAATGATGGATGATACATCATCTGAGGGTCCGCTCTGATATCATTTGAATCTGTTCTCCTGAATCATCCCATATACATCACGGGCATTGTTTCACTCCAGGTTACCATCTCTCCATACATGTGCTCCATGGACATTCTCCGAGCACTGCCTGATACCTCTGAACACACACACATATATATATGCCTCCGATTGTACTTACGAGTTTCCCAAGTTCGTAATCGACAATAGGCTTGTCTCTGTCTCCTACTTGCAATTGTCCGACTTTGTTGCTAGTAACTTGGCCTCTCTGATATTAGCTCTGACTCCCGTGTCATCTCGTATCGCAAGTAGAAGTCTTGGGAACTCTTCGGAAATCACCTGTGTCTTTTATTTGACTTTGGACCTCACTCCGCCTATTTACATCTCACCGTTCATCTTTGTCTGTGACCTCGTTACTCCTTGGCCCTGGTGCAGTGTGCCTCAATAGCGCACTGTACACTCCGACCTTTCAGGTGTAGTCCGACTACTTCTGTTACCCCCAGGCACATCCTTGACAACTATCAGTTCTGACATACACCTAAAATTCTGGTGTAGAAATACATTAGATAATGTGGCTCAGCTAGCTCTTCAGCTAATTGTGCCAGCAAAGCAATGCTGACTGCTCTTGGTGAGAAAGATACTGCCTCCAGTCAAGGCACAGCAGCAGCCTGCACACTAGCTGGTGCAGCATGAAAGGATCATTGTGGTGTCAGGCCACCATTTGGAGAATCATTTTCCCTGAAAATCAGTGGCTGGCTACTCAGATCAGGAATGATCAGGGGCCAGCATGACACACAAAAGAGCCACAAGTTGTTACATCCATGCCTCCACCCCTATACTCTCATATGCTCCTGATATGTATCCAACTCCTGCCCTGGCCTCCACACCCCTCCAATGTCTCATGCTAGGATTTCCAGGCTGAGCACCTGCCATCACTGTCCAAACCTTGGTTGATCCTGCAGGCCCAATGATGGATGATACATCATCTGAGGGTCCACCAATATCATTTGGATCTGTTCCCCGACTCATCCCACATATTCCACCATGGACATTTGTCTGTTCCATCTGTTCCATCTCTTTGTACCTGTGCTCCATGGACACTCTCCAAGTACTGCCTGATACCTCACCTCCCGACATGCAAAACTGCCCAAAATCTGCACTAAGTCCATCAATGCCACTTGTACATATTCTTAATGACACAGATCCGGAATGGATAATGAGCATTTCTGTAGCTAGGGACAGTGATACATGCAAGTCTTGAATATAAGAGTTTTGCAGGTTGATATTGAAAAAGACAGGTTCTATTCCCCTCATTATCAGACAAGCCAGCTGCACCCCAAGCCAATGAACAAGCTACCACTCCTCTTCAATGCACCCATAGCATCTTTTCTTGTTTCTCCTCAGTATCCAACAGTCAGATTAAGTTCAAATCATTTGCCTAGATGAGAGGTGGGTATCAACTAGTTAGGCTCCATTGCCGACCTTTCAAACCAGCTACCTACACTATCCACCTGCCTGATATGAACCATGCCACAGATGACAATCAACACTGCTGCTTTGATATTCTGACCATCCTAAAGTGCTGCAACTTGAATCTGCATCGTTGACAGCTACCTTGATGCTATGCCATACAGTGTCCTTCACTGCATGTCAAGAACTAACGGTGCAGAGGTCGGGCCTGGATCTGTGATGGCTGGTGCTTGTCATGGCCAACTGGATTATGCGCTTACCCCGGGTACCTAGCTGAATGATGTGATTATATTGAAGAAAGACGACATGTCGACTACTAAAAACATTGTCTGAAAAAATTTGCTGTTGTAAATTTAGTTATTATACACTCAAACCATTTGAGATCCTAGTCCAGGTGCGCAGCGCGAGCCCCAACTAATATGTGGTTCATCAAGTGCACTTTGTATGAGATCAGCCATTCTGTGATAAGAGATGTGCAGAGTGCACGGTGATTTTGAAACGTGGTACAATGGTGGGGCAAGATACAGAGTTCTATACTCATGGCTCGGGCTCAAATTCGCCATATGGTCTTGATTTGAAGTACGACTCGTCAAAATGATGTACGCGAACGAAACCGTCCTCTCCGCCGCTCGCGTAGCTCTTGCCATCCGGATGTACTGCAAGGCTGCGAGAAAAAAAGCGACGGTCAGGCCGAGGATATGAGCGCAGGAGGCACCAGCAAGAGCATACGTGTTGATGGGCCCGAAGTGTCCGCGCACACGGCCAACCTCTTCCTCAAAGATTTTGTGCCAGAACCGTGTCTCAAACTTGCCCTGCCGCGCCGAGGTCCTCGTGACATCACCCGCATCCTGGCCGCCGCCGAGGAGGATATACGGCCGCACCGGTGCGACGGACGCGCTGTTGAGCGGCGTCTCGGTCGCGTAGGTCTTGAGCACGTTGAGAGTGGCGGTTTCATGTAGCTACAGAAGATATGACCTCAGAGCTAGTCGAACGCACGGAACAGCACGAACGCACCTTGGCAGTCTTGTCCCTCGACGAAGTGATGAAGTAGGACCGGTCTGGGGCAAGCTGGATGTCGGTGACAGCTTCCATATGAGCCTTTTGGTTGCTCTCGACCTCCTCGCCCGTGTCCGCGTTGAACAGCGCGACCTTGCCGCTCTCGTGGCCGGTGACGAGCATGTTGGGCTTGTGCGCGAAGGCGACAACGGTGGCTTTGGTGCCGAGCGGATGGAAGACGTTGATCGGCTCCTCACTCTGCTGGGTGCCGTCGCCGCTACGATTGATAGCAAAGATCCGGATCGCGCCTTGGTAACCCATGCGCTGCTCAGTGACGCAGACGACGCGGTCGCCGGACTCGCTGAAGGCCACGCGCTTGACGGCCGTTGGGAATTCCCACGTGAACAAACACTTGCCAGTCTGAACGTTCCAAAGTTCATGGCGTTGTCGGCAGAGCCAGTGAGGAAGAATCGTGTCTCGTCTGGCATGCGCGACGCGGTGCCGACAGACGAGTCACATTCGATCCGGACGCGCGAGAATTGCGGAGCCGCACAGACCAAAAAAGGAAAGCGAAAGCAGTCATTGTTAGTTCGTGCGCGCGCTGGGTGCGGGCTGGTTTGACTCACAATCGACGTCGCACGTCCAGACGGTACCGTTGTGGCCGTCGTACGTGCCGAGCCGCTCGCCATTTGTCGAGTACCACACGTTCACTTGTTGATCTTTAGAGCACGAGAAGAGAAGGTCGCCATCGCGTTGTATTTGATCTGGGTCAGCGACCGCTCGTGGCCTGGTGCAGCGCAACCAAAAATTTCAGCATAGTATCGACCGCAGGATCGCATCAGCCGCATACCTTGCAACAAGATCGGACGCTGTGGGGTTGCCAAGTTAGCTTGTCTGCGCTTGCACCGAAGGTCGTGCGCGCACCATTTCGAGAAGTAAGTGGCTGGCCAAAGATCGCAGCGCGTCCGGAGACAGCCGGTGCATTTTAGTTGTAAGCACAACGTAGCGCGTATGTATGCTGGATAAATACCGCTAAGAGATGACTCCCAGAGGCTGCCGTTGAATGGGCGAGACCCTAATACGACTTTGCCGAAGAGAATTCTGGTGGAATTTGGGACCGGAGCAGCGTGTGCGCAGCGTCCATGAACATCAAACAGCATATCTAAGACATGTAATGAATAGTTAGTAGAGTTTCTTATGGGTTGATGCCACTGGACAGGCTAGATTGTCCAGCGAGCTCTCGCTCGGGAATGGTAACTGTGAGTACGCAAAAAGATTGCCGGGTTAAGCTACAACGGTATCCGGATATTGAGCACGTCGACTTATTCCCTCCCATGCGGCCGACGAAAGGAAGGAGACGTTGTCATCAACGCGGGGGAAAATAACCAAATCTCAATCTCGGCTGCCTGCGCAGCTTGTCGTGATGTTCTACGGCTTACAGCGAAGACTTGCATCCATTGGTGTCAAAGCAGCTGAAGATATCCCTCCTTTGAGCTTCAATGAATGCATTTTTTGGCCAATGGGTGAATACGATGTCCTGTGCCGCTCCTATTGACATCTGTCTACAGTAGACGGCGCTACCTGGCACTGAGACCGCCAACTATGTTATAAGATTGGCTTTTCGTGCGGTCCTAATGATTTGGAACGCCATCTGTTCAGATTGCAAGGGCTGATTACACGATTGGGTCGGGCTGGCATCGACGCCGTTTCAATTGTTATCTCGGACATTCACCTGACAGCACAGCACCGGGATACATCCGAGCTTTGAACACACTGGAATATCTCCATCTAGTGACCATTTTCAAGAATAGGTGCTTTGAGCGGGAAGGAAATAAATGCTGGACACTGATCCTTCCGAGCGGCCTTCCTTGCTCCAAAAAGCAAGTATATGACCACCCTCTGAGCTCTATCGTGCGGCTCTTGGTCATAATATGACCATTTCGCGAATTCTCCCGCTCAATCCGGTGATCCCCTGTAACCGTAATCTCGATCATAGACACTCAGAAAAGCGTTGTACAACAAGGCTTATGTAGTCGCTAATCTATATAAGACGAGGCGCACGACTATAATAAACCCTGCGCGCATGCGATCTCGGCGTTGATGATACTACTCGTGGCCGCACCGAGGCAAACGTTGTTCACCAGGACTACAAACTTGAGATCCAGAACCGGGCATTCGCGCAGCCGTCCCAAAGAGACCCCCGCACCCTTCTGGGCGTCTCGGTCAAGCCGGGGCTGCGGCCGGTCGTCAGCATCATGGACTTCGATGGCAATCTGCGGCGCGCTCGGACATTGCAGCGTCTGCGCGTCGCACGTGAAGTCGCGCAGAGCAGTGCGGACGGCTTCGAGCGACGGTGGCGGTCGGCGGGAAAATCGCACGCTAACAGACTCGGTGTGGCCGTCGATGACCGGCACACGCGTACATGTCGCGCTCACGCGCATGTCGTCGCGCAGCACGAAGCCGGTCTCGTGCGCGTCGTCGTTGCTGAGAGCGCCGAGGATCTTCTTTGTTTCCCACTCCATCTTCTCCTCTTCGCCTCCGATATAGGGCACAACGTTGTCGAGGATGTCGAGGGACGCGACGCCGGGGTAGCCAGCGCCACTGGCAGCCTGGAGTGTGGTCACCAGCACCGTATCAATGGGTCCGAACGCCTTTTCAAGAGCTGCGAGTGGACGACAAGGCCGGTAGTACTGCAATTCGCGTTGGTGATGATATAGCCGGGATTTGTGGCAGACTGTTGGCGGCGGACGACGTTCAAATGGTCAGGGTTGACCAGAGGGACGACCAATGGGACAAGCGGAGCACGTCGATAGTTTTTGGCATTGGAGAACACAGCAAACCCGGCGTCTTTGAAGGCAGACTCTGAGAGAGCGTGTCAAGACTGAACTCTATCTGCACGAAAGGATGCATCCGCACCGATCTCGCCAGCGACATCAGCATCGAGACCAGAAAAGATGATCTTGCATCCCTTGAACGCGCCTGTTGAAGGATCGCAGGCGCTGACCCTGAGTGCGCGGTATGAAGATGGAATATGACTCGTTTGCTTCCACTTGACGGCCTTTTGGTATTCCTGACCAGCAGATCGGGGCGATGCTCCGAGTGCGGTAACGCAGAAGTATGGATGCGAAGACAGAAGCAGCAGGAAACGTTGGCCAACTGTGCCTGTGGCGCCGAGAACGCCGACTTCTACAGGCTGGGATGGATGTGGCATCGCGGTGTGAGGTGGCAGGAGGGAAAGGATTTAAGCATGACTCGGCCGTGTCACTCCGACGAAATTGAGTCCGCAGGCTAACGCGACACAACTGAGCTTTTGCACCCAAATCATGTTGCCAAAGTTTAAATTGCGTATTCAATTTGGCCGAGTATTTCCATTTTGTAATGAGATGAGCATCCCAGCATTTCGCCTACTTGTGACCGTTTCGCAGCTCCTTGAACATCCTGGAAGGCGTTATCATTTACAACGGCAACGTGCTTGGTTGCTGTCTAGCCTCAAAATGGCTGACACGATTCACCCTCTTTTCACAGACATGGAGTTCTACTTATCGGAAGCGTTACTCGAGCTTGAGGAGGATCTTGCGAAGCTGTCCGGCGAGCGCGAAGGACTTGAACCGCTCGCGCTAGTTGAGTTCGAGACGGACGTTATGTAGGTGCAGCAGGGGTTTATACTCGAGCCAGGCATTGGGCGGGAGAAAATGTGGCGCTACAGGCGGCGCAGGGTGAGGTTTGCGTGTGAAGTAAACAGTCTGCGCGGACGACCTTGGCTCGTCGAATGCAAGGTGATCTAAGATGGACTAGTAGAGCTCGACTGAATAGGTCTGCTCGTCGCAAAAGCAGTCGTCGGCGGTGCAGGGATGCTGCAGCGGATGGCAGAATGCACATCAGGAGTAAGACTACTAAGATGGGTGAGACGGCAGTCTATCGCGCAAAGAGCTGAACAATATAGCTCGGGGAAGGGCGCGCGAAGCTGTGGGTAGTCAAAAGTGCCAAGGTGGAATCGAATTGGAGGACAAGATTAAGAGTTCGGCATGATTGGCATGCTACCCGCCATCTTGTCCCCTCGCGCGCGCCATTGAACTGCAGCTAAAGTTGAGTTTTGGGGCTGAGTTGGGAGTCTTATTTAATGGGCAATGTACACTAGTTCTAGGTAGGTGAGCGTTACACACTAGGCGCACGCGCTATAAAGGTTGATAAGCCTCAACCGCCATCGAGATTCAGCATGACTTTTCATCCGGCTCTGGATAATTTTCGCGATAGAGGAAACGCAGGGCTAGCTTATGTCTGAGGTCAGCTGTCTGTGCGAAGGATCGTAACTCGTCTTCGAGGATGAGACTGTAAAGCTCGACAGGAAAGGAGTCAATACGGCGCCACGGCGGTAGAGGTTGCCGGCGTTTGGATGGGTCCAGTTTCGACTCTGCTCATTGGTGAGAAGCATACGGACGGGACGATGATGCGAGAGAGATGTCAGTTGGTTCATGGCCATTGCTTCGAGGTCGTGCACCTCAGGACAATAGTGTTGGCTCTGTAGTACACCATTTCTGTCCGTGAACGGCGCAGAGCTTGGGGTGACGCGCGTGAAATGCTGGTGACATGCAGCACTCGCTGCATAGATGGAACTCGCGCAGCTTCGGCAAGGTGACCTCGGCATCGTCGAATATCCAGGTTTCATTCAAAATGTCACTGGCTAGGTCTGGGGCGAGATGGACGAGGTTGATGAGTTGCATTAGGATCATGCGAAGCGGTGGGCAAGCTCGTGGAACCCGACACGCCAGTTGAGCTCAAGACGATATATCGACCTAGTGTAAGATGTTGTGACAAGAGTGCTTGAGTGGGGAGTTGGAGGGAAAACGATGGTGCGATAGAGGAAGCCAGCGAGTTTATGTGTGAAGCGTGCTGTTTTAGCAAAATCACGTGGCCCAGCAAACTCGAGATCTCGAGAATGAGGTCGTACAGCTCGGGTTGGGGAGGAATTATGTGTTACACGAAGGTGTCACAGGTGCGCAAGGGGAACAATGCCACTGACACTGGCGACCGGCTTTTTGCTGATAGGATGGGAGTGATAAGGAAAGGTGCGGGAGGGGTGAAAGAGTGCTCAATCGGCAAGGGTCCGGCATGATCGGCGCGGCAAGTCGCTTGGCCTTCGCCCACCATCTCGTCCCCCCCCCCGCCCACCGCTCGCGTCGCCCATCTGGACCTCTCGTGTATGCGCGCGCACCTTTGAACTGCAACTATCAATGGATATTGGGGTCGACTTTGGGTTGGTATATCACATCAACGATGCACACCAGTTCTGGGCAGGTGAGTGTGACGACACGCTCGGGGTGTGCCACACGCTGCAAACGCTGACTTGGCGCAGAGCTCGAGGATACGGTCAAGATCCCCGACAGACCGACGCTGAGTCAGCTCGATGGCCGATTAAGGCTTTACATCTCGCTGTGTGCGACATACCATCGTGCGTGCATGCACCGCTCGCGCCACTGACCGCCGACTAATTCCGCCGGGGGTTTACAGAACAGTACCTCCAGGCACAAATGCAGCTCGAGCACGCCGTAAACATGCTTCTCGCGTCCGAGTTGTTCGAGTATCACTCGGACCGGATGAGCAACCTGCTCCTCGAGGACGCCGTCGCCAACACCAACCCGCACCAGCAGCTCGTGATGCACAAAACGCTGCTACTATATGGTCGCGTGCACCAGCCATTTCTCCGCTCAAAGCCAAAGTGGGCGCCTCTCCTGCCAATCCTGATGGACCACGTCCTCGTCTCTATTGACTTTGACGCCCTGCCAGCCGACCGTCGTGCCACTGTCGGCATCGGCGCTCTCTCCATGCCCATCGAAGCCCGTCTTATGACCCTCGCCGTCGGCATCCTCTACGAGGTCTGTCGCGTACAAAAGTTCGACATCCCCGGTCTGCACATCTTCGACAACCAGTTCATTGAGACTCTCTTCGACCTCGTCGAGGATACCCGCAACCTCGCAGACGAGACACTCAACTACAACATAATCAAGCTACTGCTCGCGCTCAACGAGCAGTTCATGGTCGCCGCGCTGCCAAGCCACGAAAAGGCCGCGACGGGCTCAACAAGCAAGTCGCGCAACCGCGTGCTACAGATCCTCATCGGGCGTGGCGCGCAGAGCAAGACATTCGCCGAGAACGTCATTTTCATGCTCAACCGCGCCGAGCTCACCGAGGAGGACCTGTGTATGCAGCTGCTCGTGCTCAAGGTTCTCTACCTGCTCTTCACGACGCGCAGCACGCACGAGTACTTTTATACGAACGACCTCTGCGTGCTCGTTGACGTCTTCTTGCGCGCGCTTGCCAACCTACCGGACGAGAGCGAGGCGCTGCGCCACACGTACCTCCGCGTGCTCCACCCGCTGCTTACTAACACCCAACTAAGACTGCACTGCTACAAGCGCGTGCAGATCGTGCACACACTCCAAAGTCTCCTTGGTCACGCCAATATCCGCGATATCAGCCCGACAACCAAGCGTCTGGTCGAGCGCTGCTTGGCGGTGGAGTGGTGTAAGGAGTTTGTCACCGTGAGCGTGCCGGTGGCCGCGGTTGAGTACCGGCGCGGGTCGGACGCGACGATACCGGGCAGCCCAACGTCGCCGACGAGTGTTAGCAGCTTCTCGCTTGCGGTGCCGAGTATTCACACGTCGATGTCGAGTACGACGACGAAGACGACGAAGACGACGACGACGAAGAGCGTACTCGCGCCGCCGGCTACGCTGAAACGCGAAAAGTCGTTACGATCGAGTGCGAGCGCGAGCGACCTTAAAGCGGCGTCTGCGTCCGGGTTGGGGTCGACGGCGAAAAGGAGACGCGATGCGCCGCCCGTGCCGCTTTTGGCAGCACCGCGGTCGGCGACGACCTCGCCACCGCATAATAACAGCATGGCCAATCTGGCTGCGGCGACCACAATATCAACACCACCGAAAGCGAGCACGAGCGGGAAGGGCACGAGCAGGAGCGGCGCGGCGCTGCTCGGCGTGCAGCATCCTACGCGTGGCGTTTCGCTAGGCGCGGTCGCAGATACGTTGCACGCGTTCTCTTTCGACGACGTCGATGCGGTCAACCTGAACCTCGATTCGGATTCGAGCTCGGCGCCGTCGACACCGCCGTTACGGAGACCGCGCGGGGACTCGGTCGCGGTGTCGCCGAGCTTCGAGCATTCGCGTCCTGCGCCACCGCCGCCGTTGATACCGATGCGGGCGGAGAGTCCGGCGCTGATGACGGGCCGCGCGTCGCCATATAGGCCTGCTCCGCCGCCGCCTGCGCCTGGGTTGGCGGGGCATCGACGCAAGGCGCCTGCGCCGCCTGTACGCGATGGGAACGGGAACGGGCACTCGATGACGACGATCGCGCGGTCGCGGGCTGTGAATGCCGTGTTGTGAAACTTTGCGCGCGGGTTTCGTTTGATTGACTGGCCAGACACTCACTTTTAGCTTGTCATTTATTCGCGCCATTTTTCGAATTGGAATCTCCAAATTCTCTACCGAGCAGTATACGAACGATCAGCATGAGCAGAGTGTCGTGGAGAATCCGGGAGGGGCTAATGTGAGTTCAACCTGTACAGGAGATGACAGGGTTCTCAGCTGTCTACTATACTTCCGGACTGTACTCAGCTGGAATCAACGTCTCTCAAGCGCAACTAGAATTTGCGCCTTACGGCTATATACTGCATCGTTCCTCCGGAGAGCCGTCACACTTGATCAGGGTCACAAACGAGTCTTTCCTTACTCGATCGCTTGCTTTGTTTGGTCCGGTGAGAAGTTGTGCTTCACCATTGTCTTATATTTCCTTAAAAGGTAACTCATGTGACCGCTCTTGGTCGAAGGTTGCTTCCTTCTCTCCTTCGGACGGTACCGACCGGTGCAAGGCTTCGCCATTCCTATAAGTACGCCTCTTGACTCGCCCTCATTCCCGCCATATCCACCGCCTTCCATGCCTCCAAATCTGCCGCAAGGTCAGGAAGGAGAGCCCGAGTCTGTTATCGATCGCTTCCTCAGCGAAAGCGCGGACAGTGCACCTGGGTATGCTTGGTCGCAATCCGTCCATACCAATCTGACCTTCCTCAGCTCTGGAGATATACCTCATATTTCCAGTGCCTTGATTTACAGAGCAGATCAGCGGCACTCTCACCGTGGCCAGCTGTGGAACGGTTTTTCGCGCGGCTTGGTCACGATCGGGCACCTACCCGACGAGGTGCTTGTGAAGATACTACAACTTGTTGACATTCACGACCTCCTCAACGTCAGCCTGGTGTCGCACAGGTGGAAGTGCGTCGTCGCAACCGAGTCAGTCTGGTCCGTCGTGGACCTTGGTCAGCTTCGGACGTCGAATCGGGTAGAGCTCAACGCGGTTCTGAGCAAGTCCCAGCGCTCGCTACTCACCATCTTCCGATCAGAATTGGAGAGTGCTCTCACCCACCGCGTAATGCACGATATCTGTGCCCATATTGACCGCCTCCAGGATTTGGACATCGAGACGGATGGCTGGAACTCGGAGCTCGACGAGCTTATGTTCGGGCGACCAGCGCCACTACTCAAATCGCTCAGCTGTGGAATTTATATGTGCACCGACCCTGATTTGGACAACCCCATGCGACTTCCAGCCGATCTATGGCCGGGTGCAAACTGTAGGATCGAATCGTTGGCGCTTGGGGTGTTCTCGCTCTCGGATACTGCCAAACCCCGACCAATTACATCACTGCGCCAATTTGGCGGGGTCATGCATGGAGATGTCAGCTACGCGCGAAACTTGTTCGCGTATTTTCCCAACCTCGCCCACCTTCAACTGACGCTGGTCACTGCCGACTGCATCGTCGATCTACCATCCAGCTTTCCCAACGGACTGCAGCTACTTGAGCTGGTGTGCGAAGATAAGCAGGCGGATTTGGACAATGTCCTGAAACATCTCCCGCCATCCTTGCGGACGCTCTCCATGGACCCTGTGCACAACATTATCCCCTGTCTAGCGCTTATGAAGCGCATTTCGTCCAACGACAATTGGTGGTTCAAAATGCCCAAGCTACCTGAAACCGTGGACACGGGCGACAGGTTCTTAGTCCAGCTTGGTTCTGACCTCGGCCTAAACTTTGAGTTCGTTTTCAACAACGTTTCTAACAAAGAATGGCTTGCGACCCCCGATCTCTTCTCGCCGGCCAACGTCGGTCAAGGCCTTACTCGTTTGGAGATACCATACCTGGACTTTCAGTTCATGAGGATGCAGAGGAGCAAGATTGGCTCACTAACTCATCTTCATGTGCGTATGACTGAGGATTTGGACCTCACATGTCCAGGAGTCGAGGATGAGTTCAAAGAACAGGAGGCCATGAGGCTACCGCGATTGGAGAGCATCGCATTCGAAGTCGATGGCCGCATCGAGTCTTATCGTTTTGCTCGCTGGTTTGCTCGCTGGCTGCCTCAACAGCTCCGCAACTTGGTCCAGTTTGACGCAGAGTGCCTCCACACAATCAGACTGGTCTGCTGCAACTTCAGAAAGATCACAGACAGTCTCAGCTTTTGCTGCCTTGGTCGCGTCTGCCGAGAAGTTGTTATTCGACGGAATCTGAGTTGCAAGAGTCATGAAGCTTGTCTCGATGACTCGGAAGTAGCGACACAAAAGGAACTCAGCAGCGTGCAAGCACTCAGCATCCAACCACAGCTCTTCATCGACGAGGACGGGCGGGAGCACCTCGAGTACAGCATCACACATGGCACGTGCCTCTGCGACACCAACAAGTACGTTTAACATCTGTGCTTGCATGTACCTGTGCGTCTAACCGATTCACCTTTCCTCATCCCAGGTATTAAATCAATAAGTAGGACAAGACATAAACGATCGATGTCTCGATCTACTCTGGCATCAGTGGCAGGACAAAGAAGTGGTTCCGACCGCTCGTCTCGGCTGTTCTCTTATTATCCCTTCCAACTTTTCCAAGTTGCACGACACGATTTGTACGCTCCTGTCTTCTCTAATAATTCTGTGCATATTGCGTATCAAATTCAATTGCGGCTTGAGCTTCTCGACGCTTCAATATCTGCAGACCACATCAATGCAAAGCTCAAGATTGAAGATGTCTGATGAGTGATTTAGGCGATTTTAATGCCCCGCGTCACTATAGCTAGTGACACGATGTTTTAATGTGGATTCCTGTGAGGTGTCTGTCGTTAATCTGCGCATTTGCCCCTTGGCATTGCGTTGAGTGAGCCATAGGCATTCAAACATTTGTGAACTTCTCACAAAGGTCCTTCCCGGCTCCAGTACATCGGTCAGCGTATTTCCGACAAACTTTCCAGCGCCTTTTTTTTAGGATCCCTACATCACCCTTAGATGCAAAAGTGGCGAGTGACTCTGCCACAACCGCCTCTCAGGTTAAAATGCATGTCTTGTCGCCGTCGTAGATTGTCACATCAACTAAATCATTATTGGCGTTCGCTTTCTACTCTGCATCGTAGCGTACCTCAAACGTCGCTGGTTTAAGAGCCCTCGCTCCCAACCGACGCCTGATGCGCCAAACCTGGCGGAAAGTCAGCGTTTCCGCAAATTAGTGTCTACAGTGCAGTTTCCTAAATGAGCAATGATCCAGCAATGGATGCACGGTAAAGCTTTGGAACGGGCATACAATTGGACGAGGGCAGGCTCCGAAACTAGCATGGACAAGCCATCGCAGAAGCGATCACCTTCTCGTCTTCGGAGCTCACCTCAACGGCAGTAGGAACAACTTCCGCATTTGTGCTTGGCTAGCAACCCTTTTCATCTCTGGAAAAAATGCGCGTAGCGCTGGGACCAGCGACGTCGATGGCGAGCGCGCTTGCGCACGCTAGCACGGCATGTCCTATTCCCGCTTTGAGACCTATCCTTGGCATTGCAGTCCTTTGCCTCGACGCCGTCAATGTGGGTCCAACCATTCAAAGAGCCGCACACATCTGTCGTCTAATATTTTGCTATCAGGAGGCACAGAGAGTCGACGAGACTGCGCGGCTGCTTGTACTGCACGTGGCAGAGATGGCCATGGTCATCACACAAGAGACGGCACAGAGCGAAAAGGAGTCCACTTACACACTTGCACAAAACGTGCTGGACTCTTTGAGGGAGCTCGAAACATGTATGAGCCACATAGCAGACTGCCTGCAGCGCATGGTTGGCCTCGGTCGTGTTACGCAACTGCTGCAGCGTAGCACGTTGGCCACCGAGATCAAGAGTCTCCGAAATGACCTAGATTTCGCTTGGCAGGCATTCAGAGTGATTATTCACGATTTTACACTGTAATTTGGCTGACCTCAACCTAGATATCGATGACGATCAGCACAACGCGGGAATTGCATCGACAAGCAGAGCTTCGGACCGCTCACTCGGAAGCAATTTTCGGTGTCATGGATGCGAACTCGGCGCGAACACCGTCCGCAGACGCTCCGTCGTTTACCCAGGTGTCTCCATCGAACGAAGTTCTCTTCGGAAGAGATGCACAAGTAAATCAAGTGGTTCAAATTGTCGGTGACAAGTTCAAGGTAGGGGCCAAGCTCGTGATGCTCGGACCTGGAGGGATCGGTAAAACGTCACTCGCTCGCGCAGTGCTGTCCGATCAGAGAATAGTGGCCATATACCAAGACCGACGCATCTTCGTATCTTGCGAGTCTTCTGTAGACTCCAAATCGCTTTTAATTTCGATTGGGATGGCGCTGGGAATGTCTGGCAACGATCTGAACGTTCGTGTCCTACACATCCTATCGGAGCGGCCGACCCTACTCATACTCGACAACTTTGAGACCCCATGGGAGCGCCCAGAAGCTCGTGGGGCAACGGAATCCCTACTAGCACTCATCAGCACTCTCCCCGGGCTAGCCTTCATTGTAACACTACGCGGCACGGAGCGGCCACTTGGAGTGCAATGGTCGACGCCTCCAATACCTATCCTAGGACCGCTTGATCGTTCAGCTGCTTTACAGACCATTTATACCCAGCTTCCTATGCCTGCCAATACTGAATCGAGTTCACTCCATGCGCTGCTAGACGCTGTTGGCGACCTCCCTCTCGCCGTCGCCATGATCGCGGCATTAATGCGGTTTGAATCGGCTGAAGAGCTGCTCGCGCGATGGATGGTGGAACGAACCTCGATGCTCAACCTCGGTGGCGCCGACAGAATGTCCAGTTTGGACACGTCTATCCGGATATCGCTTGACGGTCCGCGCCTGCGCGGTAATCCAGATGCGAGAGCCTTACTTTCCGTGATATCCTTGTTCCCGGATGGGTTCTGCGACGCCCATATTGAGCTCTTCTCAGCCGATTTGCGCCGTATCCGACAAGCAGTGTCTCTGCTCAAACAATCCGCTCTCATCTATACTTCCGCAGCGGCAACGCTGCGTGCTCACCCTCTCATACGCGAGCATGTTCTACGGCACCACTCCATTCCTCGTCATTTGCTGGGTGGGCTGATTGCGTACTGCACCAACCTACTGAGCTTGACGCGGAAATTCCGTACCGACGCCGAGGCCGTCAACCAGGCCGTCCTACCAGAGCTGAAGAATCTTGACGCTGTTTTAACATACTTATTGAGATCAGACATTCCTGAGGGAGCAGAACTTCTCCAGTACATTCCTTCATTGACATTATGTGCCCTGAGCGCCGGAATAACGCAGCCCAACACTCTGCAGGCTGCCATCGCTCGAGCTCAGCGAGTGCGAAACTTTTCTGTAGCAGTCGAACTTCTGGCGCATCTCGCGTCTTTCAGCGCTGATCAAATAGCCGCACGGCAATACGCACAGGAGGCCCTCGCGATTTCGGCCAATCTCCACGACCCCTACATCCGGGCTATGGCGCTAAAGGCATTTGCGGCGCTTCCCTTGACATCCCGCGATGAAGCCGAGCCGTTGTTTTTAAAGGTTCTAGACCTACTCTCCGGCGCCGAACAGACCCCTGATGTCATGCGGCTCCACGTAGAGACATACACGGAGCTGGCTTCAAAAAAGATGCAGCGCGCCAGCGACTACCGTAACGCTCAGAAGCGTGCCTATCTGCTCGAGGCTGAGCGACTGGCGCGAGAGCTTCACCACAATGCCACTGTTTCCGAAATCCAGGTAACTCTTGCGCACGACCTGTTGAGAGACGGCCGCTACTTGTTGTGTGAGCGCGAGGCGCGTCGATTATACCAAGCCGCGCGCGAGACGAAGAACATCTTCACACAGATGCGGGCTCAGAGGCTGCTCTATGCGACCATGACGCGGCGCGGCGACCATCGCCGCGCAATCGAATACGTGCGACAAGTCAGTCGCTTCTGGAAGCAGCTCGGAAGGACGCAGAACTACGCGGCCGAGCTCATTATGCAGGTCGAACTGATGATTCGGGACCGGGACTTTGTCCAAGCGGAGCAGCTCGTGCGCGACGCAATAGCATTGCAGGATTCGGCTGGTCTGACGGACGTGTGGCCGTACAAGCGCTCTCTCATTGCACACGCTCGGGTTCTCATCGAAATGGGCGAGCTCGATCGCGCAGAGACATGCTTACGGCGTTCATTCACTGATGCCGAAGGACACATGGAGAACCAGGCGGATCACAGTATCGAGCTTGCAAAGCTGCACCTGGCGAGAAGAAATCACCATCTCTCTTTGCGGTACTTTGTCGTCGGCCTCGTGCAGTGGCGCCGGACAGGCGACGTGGGTGAAACACTGGAACGGCTGGTGAACTATGCCCAGTTCAGTGCAGCAACAGGCGACCCGCAGACCGGATGGAACGTATTGTCGATTGTGCTACCATTCCAGCTGAGTAGTGGGGCCGCATGGGAAGCAGCTCAATGTCTTCTGGCCATGGTCGAGCTACAAGTGAAGAGTGGAAGAGCTCTTCAACTCAACAGCTCGGAGCTTGATCCGCCTGCGCGGCTGAAGGAGGCATACAAGCTGCTCAGTGCAAATGGCTGTGACTCTGGTGTGCAACAGTGTTATGAGCTTGCTCGACATACTGGGCTTGATTGGGCGCTGCCGCCGATCTAAGAGTGGCTACATTCATTGTTCGCGTGTACTTTCCCCTCAGAACCCCTTGCTTGTGAGCCGCTTCAGCCTGATGTGAGAAAGACCCAGATATATATTTGTAGTCCTTGGCGCCGCAATTAAACGCGTACGCTCTGGTACACAGGCAGAATTGTCGCCACTCGAACCCAATTCACGTTCGATCCAGCCCTCCCGAGACTTGGCCGTCGCAAGCAAGTCCTACACATCCCTATCGAGTTTTGCGCAATCCCTCCCAAGTCCTCCCGAGTTGGAGCGATCTGTGCGTAGTGCATATTAGCTTTTACATAAATGCACTGAATTGATTTGGGATGGCGAAGGGTATGACGCGATTCGAGTCCGAGCGAGACGAGTCCGGCAGAGAGACGAAGCACGTGTAAGTTGTGAACCAAGGCCGAACGCGCAACAAAAAAATGCCAGGGTTTCGAAGTGCTTTGACATCGACGAAATCTGAGCGGAGGTTGACAAGGCAATGGACGACAAGGAGAAGGAAAGGATAAGTCAGGTGTGATACAAGGCTTAAGCAACTGAGGGTTATTGACATGACTGGCGTCAGGTTCCTTTCTGGGTGCCGTGCGCACAGTCAGCCTGCGATTGATGCCGAGCGTACGAATGTCGACGCGAGGAGAAGGGAGAGTACAACGAAAGTGTGCCGGACATATGCGCGGCTGTCGGACGGTACCCGACAGCATCTGCGCCTCCCATCAGCACCACCCCGACGTGTGCTTTGCACGTCGCGCCTTTTATTGCGTTCCTCGGCTAGACAGACATGTGACACACCCCTCTGCTAAACGCAGTGTCTCATGCTGGATCTTATTGGAGCTGAGAACCGGCGACTTGGTCGGTAAAGGTTGGCGGCGCTGTTTGCAGTGTGGATCCGGCGATAGAGTGCGGGCATAAGTTGTAGGCGCTTCACGTCCGCTTTCGTTGCGAAGCTCCGCGGTGCTCAAATTGTGATGGTAAATCGCAGGTGGATCGACTCTTCTATCAACCCACTCCTGAAAATTGTGTGACATTTTTTCATGGTCATGCTCACTATTCTAGACCCTTTTGGGTCTGTTATGCTTTTTGCCCAAGATCTCGTGCCACCATATTTTCTCGGTCTCAAGCAATCTGATGTCTGGAGGTGGGGTGCCAAAATTAACAATGCATAGACTCTCGAGAATGATAGATGCACTGCATTCTTCCCGGTCATGGGAGCACCACGTGCCCAAAGTTCGTCTTGACCGCCACGCGCCTAGAGTAAAACATCACTCGAAAAGTAGGTGAGACCGGTCTCGATATGCGTTGCGAATGGGACGCCTCTGCATGGTCGCGTGCTTGACGGGTCTGAAGCGTGCAGAGGGCTATGATTATGTCAGATCATTTTCTGAAACTTACCACAACCAACATCTACATTACCACCTGGGGGTGCTCGTCTGCGCGGCATGATTCATTGAATCAGTATGCTATAGGTAGGTTGAGTAAAGCTCTACCGTGCCGTGAAGACTGCATTGTCTTTTGTAATTTACAGACTGTTGCATTTGATCTGCGGCACGAGCGAGGTACTTCCTTCCTTGATCGCTCGCTTTGTTTGGTCAGGTGAGAAGTTGTGCTTCACCATTGTCTTATATTTCCTTAAAAGGTAGCTCATGTGACCGCTCTTGGTCGAAGGTTGCTTCCTTCTCTCCTTCGGACGGTACCGACCGGTGCGAGACTCCCTCTTCCATTTAAAAGCGCCTCTCGACTCCCCCTCCTTCCCGCCGTAGCCGCCGTCCCCCATGCCTTCAGATTTGCCGCAAGGTCAGAAGGCAGAGCCCGAGGCTGTTATCGATCGCTTCCTCAGCGAAAGCGCAGATAGTGCACCTGGGTACGCTTGGTTGCAATCCGTTCCGACCAATCTGATCAGCTTCCACAGCCCTCGAAATGGACAGTCAGCTTCAAGTGCCTTGCTTGAGATATCACATGGGCGGCGCTCTCGCTATGACCAGCTGTTGAACAGTATTTCGCGCGGCTTGGCCACGATCGAGGATGTACCCGACGAGGTGCTTTCAATGATACTGCGCCTTGTTGACCTTAAAGACCTCTCAAACGCGAGCCTGGTGTCACACAGGTGGAATTGCGTCGCCGCAACCGCATCACTCTGGTCTGTCGTGGACCTTGATCAACTTCGGACGTCGGATCGGATGGAGCTCAACGCGGTATTGAGCAAGTCTCAGCGCTCGCCGCTCACCTTTTTCAGTTCGTCGAAGCGAAAAGCAAGTCCTCTCGAGTCGTACCCATCCGTGCGCAGTGCGCGCCCAAAACAGAACAAAGGGCACATCAAGGTGCCCCAGCGTGTCGATGCTGTTTGGATACCAGATCGCTTCGCGCCTGTATTCGATGATCATGATAATCTCGCGTCAGCCATGACATCTATCGTCTTAACCACGGCAAGTGCGCTTCTGCAAGTGCGCCCCATTGTAATAGGAACGTGGGCATGCCAAGTTGCTCGATTGGTGCAAGGAGTGATCCTGGTGCAAGGACGGCGATGAGATAGGAAAATGGGGGATTAGATTTGACCGCATGGTCCTCCAATTGGATAATAGCTAGAATGGCCACGATAATTCAATATCGCATATGAATATTCGCGAATAAAGAGGGTAATTTGAAGCGATGCTGGTGGCAGGTGACCAGATCGGTGAGCCGCTGGAACCACCGGGTTGCAGCCGGGCTAAGCTGGTTGTGCTCAGAGACGCTTCTACGCCGTCGACCGTCGACCGCGACGCCTTCCCCTTCGCGCACGGACCCTTTACGACAACGACAGCGATGGCGCAAGTGCGGCCGTCGATGGCGCGCGATGCAGCGCTGCAGGCCGAGTTCAACGAGAAGAAATGGGTCTGGGTGCCCGACGAGCGCGACGGATACCTCGCAGCCTGGGTCACACACGAGGACGATGAGCTCGCAACCGTCGTCATTGCTGCCAACAGCGAGCACCGCACAGTCAGTCTTGATGAGCTCAGCAAGATGAACCCGCCCAAGTTTGACCGCGTCGAGGACATGGCCGACCTTACTTTCCTCAACGAAGCTTCAGTTGTACATAACCTCAGACTCAGATATGGCTCTGACGCCATTTATGTGAGTCAGCATGGTACTTGCGAGTTGCGATGTTGACCCCCGCACGCGCAGACGTACTCGGGCTTGTTCCTGGTCGCCATGAACCCATATAAGCAGGTACCCAATCTGTACTCGGACAAGGCCATCGTGCAATACCGCGGTAAACGACGCGACGAGAACGTGCCCCACATCTTTGCTATCGCAGAACGTGCTTGGGTCAACATGGGCGAGGAGCGCGAGAACCAGTCTATCCTCATCACGTACGTACCGCCACTTTGTGATAAGCCGCTATTCCCGCCTTGTTCGTCTACCCATCTCTATCGCCACACTTCGGATACACTACCCGCTCTGTCCCGCACTTCCCTTTGACTGATGCGTTCGTAGTGGCGAATCCGGCGCAGGCAAGACCGAGAACACGAAAAAAGTCATCCAATACCTCGCCGCCATTGCCACAGACTCGGCTGCAGACTTTCCACCGGCATCGCACGCGCGCGTCGCCTCGTCGAACGTCATCGTACCCACGCAAGGCCTACCCCGCTCGTCAACTTTCCGAGCCCCCGTCGCAGTACCACAGGTACAGCACACCGCCCCCACGGCGAAATCGCAGCTGGGGCTGCTCGAGCGGCAGATCCTACAGGCCAACCCGATTCTCGAAGCGTTCGGAAACGCGCAGACGCAGCGCAACAACAACTCGTCGCGCTTCGGCAAGTTCGTGCGCATCGCGTTCGCCGGCGACGGCAGTATCGCAGGGGCCAACGTCGACTGGTACCTGCTGGAGAAGTCGCGCGTTGTGCACCGCAGCGAGGCCGAGCGCTCGTTTCATGTGTTCTACCAGATGCTAGAGGGCGGCGGGTCGATCAAGGATGGGCTGCTGCTCGAGGGTAGCATCGAGAACTACAAGTTCCTCTCCGGCAGCCGCAAGACGGTCGATGGCGTTGACGATCGCGCCGAGTGGCGGTTACTTCTGTCCGCGCTTGACACAGTCGGGTTTACGCAGGTTGAGCAGCTCGAACTGTTCCGCGTCCTTGCGGCCATCCTACACATTGGCAACATCGAGATCGCGTCGGTGCTGAGCGGCGAGAGCGCGCGGTTCAGTGCACCCGCGCAGGCCGAGAAGGCGTGCCACCTGCTCGGGGTGTCCGCGGCCGACTTTGGACGAGCCGTACTCGCGCCCCGCGTGTTGGCGGGCCGCGACTGGGTGACGCAGAGCAGGACGGCGGCGCAGGCGCGCGACGAGCTGGCGAGTCTTTGCAAGACGCTGTACGAGAAGACGTTCGGCGCGCTAGTGGCTCGCATCAACCGCGCTCTCGATCGGCCCGCGCCCAAGGGCTCGTTCATCGGCGTACTTGATATTGCCGGCTTCGAAATCTTCGAGGAGAACGGGTTCGAGCAGCTGTGCATCAATTATACCAACGAACGCCTGCAGCAGTACTTCAATCATCACATGTTTGTGCTTGAACAGGACGAGTACGCTCGCGAGGGCATCGAGTGGCAGTTTGTGAACTTTGGGCTGGACTTACAGCCGACTATCGACCTCATCGAGGAGGGCGGTGCGCAGGGGCGACCGGGCATTCTTAGTTGTCTGGATGAGGAGTGCATCATGCCCAAGGCGACCGATGCAACATTTACCGCCAAGTTGCATACTCTATGGACCAACACAGACCACCCGGGCGGCTCCAAGTATGCCGCAGCTCGGTTCGCACAGGGTTTCGTCGTCGCGCACTATGCCGGTCGCGTCGAGTACCGTACGGACGGCTGGCTCGCAAAGAACAAGGACCCGCTCAACGATAACCTGACGCGCGTGATGGGCACAAGCGTGGAGCGCTTCATCGCGGGGCTGTTCCTCGAGGGCGACGGCGCGAAGCGCGTCGGCGGTGTCGTCGTCAAGAAAGGCGCGTTCCGCACGGTCACGCAGCGGCACAAGGAGCAGCTCACATCGCTCATGGCGCAGCTCGGCGCGACGCAACCGCATTTTGTACGCTGCATTGTGCCTAACGGTGCTCGTCGTCCGGGCAAAGTCGATGTTCCGCTCGTGCTTGACCAGCTGCGTTGCAATGGTGTGCTCGAGGGCATTCGTATCGCGCGGCTCGGGTACCCGAATCGACTGCCCTTTATAGAGCTCCGTAGCCGTTATGAGGTGCTCGTGCCTGGCGTACTTCCGCCGGGATACATGGATGGGCGTACGGCCGCAAGCCGCATCCTCGCGGCGCTCGAACTCGATGTAGCGCAATTCAGGATCGGTCTTACAAAGGTCTTTTTCAAGGCTGGCGTACTTGCGGAGCTGGAGGAGCGCCGCGATGGATTGCTGTTTGGAATTTTTGCAAAGGTGCAGGCCGCAGCGAGGATGTATATCGCAAGACGCCAGATTCGCAAGATCCTAGGCCGTGCCGTCGCGGTAAGGCGCATTCAGACGAACGCGCGTCTGTATGGCGAGCTGCGCGAGTGGGGCTGGTGGCAGTTGTACACCAAGGTTCGTTGCGGTTTTGATCTGGGTCTCGGTGGTGTGGTGACGGCTGACGTTGGCTGCAGGTTCGGCCACTCTTAGCGGCGACGCGTAACGACGACGAGCTCCGACGCAAGTCGCTCGAACTCGCGATGGCCAACGAGCGCGCAGATCGGGACGCGCGCGAGCGTGAGACGCTTACAACGCTCAAGATGGAGCTCGAGGCCGACAAGAGTCGTATTGAGGAGGCGCTGGCGGCCGAACAGCTGCAAAGCACCGACCGAGAAGCCATCCTGCAAAGGACGCTCACTGAGAAGGTTCGTTTTTCCGTGAGCTTCTCTTGTGATGCAGGCTCTGATACTTGTGATAGGCAAACCTGCAAGACGATGTGCTCGCTTTGCAAGCCGACCTCGATACCGTCGATGGTCAGCTCGAGCGTGTACAAGCCCAGCTCGCAGAAGTGACCGAGCGCTACAAGACCCTAAAGGCCGACTTTGTAGCTGCCACCGAGGCTCTCGAAAAGTGGGAACTGCAGGCTGAGGAATGGGCTGTGCGCGATACAGAGCGCGTCAAGGTCGACGAGCGCGTCGTTGCACTTGAAAGCGAAATGGGCGCAATGGCGAAGGAGTTGCAGGAGCTGCGCGCGGCTGTTGCTGAGCGCGAAGAGGACAAGGCGCGCCTCAAGGAGCGCATGGAGGCGATGGCCGCCGACTTCGAGGCTCGACTGACTAGCGAGACGGTACAGCGCGACACGACACGGGCCAAGATCGACGCGGCGGAGCGCGAGGCGCGGCAGACCAAAGAGGAGCTTGCCGAGGTGACGCGTACGGCGACTGACTATGCGGCGATGATCGCGCGCAAGGACGCAGACGTTGCGCGCATTGGCGGCGACATGGCGGCGCTGCGGCGCGAGCGCGAGACTGCACTCAAGGCAGCCGCAGAGCTGCAGACCCAGAACGAGCTGCTCGGCCGCGAGATCGTTATGCAGAAACAGGAGGGCGAGCGCACGAAGCGGTTACAGGCGGAGCTCGACGAGCTGCGCGCGGCCATGGATGCCAAGACGTCGGAGGACCACAAACGCAGCGAGGCGGAGCGGTCTCGCGAGCTTGAAGTTGCGGATCTACGTGCGCAAGTTTCGCAGGTGTCGCAGGAGCTCAGTGCGGCCCGGAAGGATGCCGGGGAGAGCCAGACTGCCCTTAGGACGATCAAACACGAGCGCGATGAGTTGTTGGCTGGGAAGCAGCAGCTTTCGAAACGGGCGGAGGAGGGTGAACGCAAGGCAACTGAGGTAGATACTCTACTAAGTGGAGCCGAGAAGGCCCGCAGGACCGCGGAGAGCGAGCTCGCCGCACTTCGTATGCGCCAGGTGGATGTCGACACGCAGCTCGCCGAGGCTGTCAAGGCAAAGGAAGTAAGCATGTCTCTCGCCATTGTGCCGGCGAAGTGCTGACAACTTGGCACGACCAGACCGCCGAACGTCAACTCGCCAACGCACATGCTAAGCATCAAGACTTTGAAGACGCCTTGCTGCAGGTCGAGCGCGAAAAGGCTTCATGGGTCCGTCAGATGGAGACGGCTCGCAAGGAATTTGATGCGGAGGTGGTCAAACGCACTCAGTTAGAGAAGGTAGCCAATAAGCACAACTCCGAGACCGCCAAGTCCAAGGATCACGTCGTTAAACTCGAGCGAGATTTAAAGAAGGCCAGGACGATCTCCACCACCGCAACTGGGAAATTCAGCAGCTTCGCTCCAAGCAGGACAAGACCATAGTCGAGCATGTGCATGTTCTTGAGGAGGCCAAGCGACTGACAGATCAGCAATTACTTGACACCCAGACCGAGCTTCGCGCAACGCAGAGTCAGCTTCGATCGTTGCAGCAAGTCAAGACTCGCCTACTCACCGACTCCGAGGACTCAGCTCGCGAAGCTGAGAAAGAGCGTACACTAAACCGTTCGAAGGATAAGCAGATCCGTCAAGGCGAGGATAAGGCCAATCAGCTACGCGCCGAGGTCGACAAGGAGCGCAAAGCACGTGAGATTGCGGAAACCCAGGCTCGCCGCATAGATGCAGATGCTAAGGTCGTGGCTGCCCAGGCTAATGATCTCAATCAACAGCTCGCAGCTGCACTACGTGCCAAGGAGATTTTGGAGTCTGAGCTCGCTAGCATTGCCAATGATGGTGATCACCAGAACGCTATGAACAAGATGCGACGCCAGTACGAGTCTCGCATTGCCCAGCTGGAGAGCATGGTTGAGGACACCGATACCGCACGTTCTATTGCAGAGCGGATCAAGCAGCGCGTCGACGCACAACACGGCGAGATTCGCAAGCTGCTTCTCAGCACGGGCGGTGGTCATGCTGACCCCTTCCGAACTCGTCTCCTGCGGGAGCTAGAACTTGCCGAGCAGCAAATGGCCGCGGAGCTCACAAAACGCCCGTCCGGTTCGCGCAGGAGCAAGGAAGACGCACGCACATATGGCAACCTGGCGCCCTCGAAACGATCCAGCATTGACGCCAATGGCAACTTCCGCATTCACAAGGACGCCTTGCCAGAAGCTCCTCGCTTGGGACCAGCGGCAGAGAAGTCAGACCGACAGGTGTCCCAGCTGCGGCAACAGGTGCAGGTCCTCGAGCTGCAGATGCTGGCATCCGATCGCGTCCGTCAGCACTTGGAAGCCTCGCTGCGCGAGATGAATGCCGATCTGGATAACTTCGACGGCTCTGCGCAATCAGTGCACGCATACCGCGCTAAGCTTTCACGGGAGAATTCGAGGCTGGCTGAGCTGCTGCAAGAAGAAGCGCAAGCTCGTCGCGCAGCGGAAGCTGAGCAGATGGATGGTGTCAAGGCAATGTGGAGCAAGTTTCAGTCTACAATGAATCAGGAGCGTGACAGCTACTCCAAGCTAGAAGAATCTCGAAAGGCTTTGGTGCGTGCCCAGCGCTCAGAGTTCATACCGTGCCACCGTTCACAGCACCCGTAGCTCGCACAGCAGCGCACGACGCAGACAGAGCTCGAGGATCAACGTCGCCAAGTTCAAGAGCTTCTACAGTCACGAAAACGACTTCAAGCGCAATTAGCTGAGATGACTGACCGGGTCGAGCTCGAAGTCATGGCCAAGAACGATGAAGGCAGTACGTACACGTCTCATCTTGTTCTCGTTGTGAAGCTCATCAAACTCGCAGTCGCCCGTCGACGGCTGCAAGGTCAACTACAAGATCTTGAGGCTGCAAGCAGCGCGTCCAACACCGTCAACTCTGGTATGTGAACGGTTCCCTGAGGCGAAGCGGTTATTTGACCGGCGCTCGCAGAATACCAAGAGGCTGCTGCGATGTGGAAGAGCAAGGCAGAGTCTTATCTTGCTCGCATAGAAGCGGCAGAGGTTGGCAAGGTCAAGGCAGACCGAGGCGAAGCTCATAGTTAGTCTTTTGGATGCAAAGTATATGACTGGCTAAACTCCTGCAGTTCGCCGCACCCTTGAAGAGTCACAGCGAGCATTGGCAGATACAGCTGCTGAACGCAAAGGTGCAGATGCTCGGATCAGTGAGCTCGAGCAACATATTCAAGAGCTTGAGCGTAAACTGGAAGAGGATAGTCGCGAGTTCAGTGATATGGAGCTGTTCCGGCAGCGGTTGGCCGAAGAGATGGAAGATGAACGCCATCAGCATCAGAAGGATCTTGCAGAGCGCGATTTCTCCATCGATCAGACGCGCAAGAAGTACCAAGGTAAGCCTACTCATCGCTCGCCGAGCTTTCCATCGCTGACACGATCATAGCCGAACTTGCTCAGCTCAGCGAAGGTTTGCTTGTAACAATCTACTGCGTTACCGTTGCTGACCAATATATAGAGATGCTGCACGAACGCGAAAAGCGTAGTCGCTTGTCAGACGAGATACGCAGGCTCAAGTCGGAACACGATGAGCTACAACTACGCTACGACGACGAGGTGTACAGCGGATCATCTTGGAAGAAGGAGAAGGAACGTCTTGAGGCGAAAATCGGCGACCTCATCTCGGCCTATGAGGCGTCAAATGGTGCCAACGCTGAGCAGCAGTCTCAAATCGTGTCACTCTTGTCACAAGTCCGCGAGCTTCGAGCTCATTTGGACGAGGCCGACGCCGAGCGTGCGGCGCTACAGCAAGCTCGCCGGACCCTCGAAGGCCGTCTCTCAGACATCGCTCAGGATCATCTGGACACCAGTAAAATGTCATCAGATCGCGTTCTCCAGGCACTGAACCTTGAAAAGCAAGACCTCCGCAGCGCACTTGAGGAACAACTAGACAAGGTTGCAATGGCTAACGAACGGTTCAAGAAGGCTGAGACGTTCGCCAACGAGTATCAAGTCGAGTTAAGTAAGATTCGGGCCGAGAACTCCGAGCTGGATCGCATCAACGTACGCCTGGTTCTCAAAGCATCAGCGCTGCGATTTTGCTAAAGAAAATTGCGCAGGCAACTTTGGACAAACAGGTCAAAGATCTCAACGTTCGCATCGTCGACCTGGAAACTCGCTCGTTCGCAGCTTCGTCGCCTCGTGCAACCCCGACATCGCGTCGCTTAGAAACTCGCGTCGAAGAGCTTCAGTCCAAGCTCAATCAGGAATCAAAAGAGAAGACTGATACTATTCGCCTTCATCGGACGGCGGAGCGCGACACTAAATTCCAGCTGGTGGAAGCAGAGCGTCAGCGTGCCCGCCTTGAGGAGAAGGTTCAAGATGCGGAAGTCCAAGTACAAGAAATGCGACAAGCATTCGACAATCTGGTAAGAATATCTTGCACAGTTTTCATTGTCACTTTGCTGACGTGGTGGTAGCAAACTGATGCAAGTGAATTGCAACTGGCCAAGCGCCGCGCTGAAAGAGAAGCTGGTGATGCTAAGCAACGCGCATTGCAGTGAGTCATCACCATACGTCGCATGACCTGAAGCTGACGACATGTAGGCTGGAACGTGAGCTTGAACGTCTCCGAAGCCGACTGGACCGGCCCTCTTCTGTTGTTATCGGATCACCTGCACCATCTCCTAGGAAATGATCCAACCCCTTTGTTCCTGTCTCGTTAACTTCCGTCCGTTTTCCCCCCTCCCATTCTGTATTCATGGACTACTGGCATCCTAGCATTGACCTCGCATGACCCCACGTCTGCTGTTTCAACCTCCTTGTGTATTTTACGCATTTTTAACGACTTGAATGCCCAACCTATCTTGCTTCAGCCTAAACGGTGTTCTCGATTGGACTAGATTGGTATTCGGCGACGGAAGCGTGATCTTTGCGATCAACTTGCGTGCTTCCGTAGCCAGTACATACAGGTGTTATTTCCAAGTTATAAAGGCACGCTCCCGCTCAGATTGAAGCTAGACTCTGATACCATTAGCTACCAATCATAGACTTGGGGCGGAAGACAGTCTGGAACAGTTCCATAAGGATTGGCACGTTCTTGCCCTGCCACTCGTCGTCGTTCCAGTACATCCAAATGCAACCCTCTGGGCTTGTGTCTCCCTCCGTCTTGTGCTCAGCTTTAAGTATTACCACCTCGCCCTCAAGCGGGGTGGTGATGGTCGTCGCAAAGACATGTACCGGCTTCGCTGGTAGGATGTCGGGATGGAGAGTGCCAATTACGGCAATTACATCGAATGCAATAGACCTGACGAGTGTCTTGGTCTCATTCCGGAAGAAGAGGGTATCTTTGTAGAAGAATGGAGCGTATTTGAACGCTTCGCTCAGCTGCTCGTCATCGAACTCAAACTTGGACCCTTTTGTGGCTTCCGTTGGCGTGACAAGAGTGGGAATTTTCTTCTGCTTGACACGCTCAAAAAACTGAATCGCAGCCCCCATATTGCAGTGGTTGTTGTACTGGTTGGCGAATAGGTTCAGGTGACCCGATGTATAAAGCGATTGGCACCCTTGGACGACGTTCAGTATGATAGCCTGAGAAGATAAAACTAAACTCACAAATCTGTAGGACTTTCAGGTCGCTATCTATATATTTGAGAATGGTCTCAAACGGTCCTCCGACCATGACAAAAGGGATGACTTTGGTGCGCTGCCGCTCCTCCACAAGCTCATCAAAGTGGTGGAGAATGGCGGTCTCTTCAGCCAACCCGAATTCGCCGAATTTCTGGAACTGTCGCTTGATGAAGTGATCCATAATGGTCATAATTGCCTGTTCCCGCTCTGGTCCTTCGAGGTCCTTGGCAACGTTGAATCGAGCTAGCTCATTGTCATCGTCCCTCGGGCCATTGTCGTTCTTATTCTTGAACGCATACGCGAAGTCATTGACGTGAACCGGGTGACGGATGCCAACCCTAATTGTGTCCATCGACTGTGGATCCCAATAAAAAGTGAAGCGCGAAAACTCGTGTTCGAGCAAAGTGAACTTCTCACTAAAGCGATAGCTGGAACTGACGAGGTACTTGGGTGTGACATCACGGATGCGCTGCTCCTCAAAGCCTTTATCCTCGAAGAAGAGATGCTTGTACTTGGCTGGGATCTTCTCCAGCCAGCTGCGGTCTTTTTGCATACCCAACGGTAAGATCAGCTGATCAGGTCGCTTGATCTTCAGAATGTCGTCCTTGAGATGTCCAAAAGCATCGCCATACAGTGGGGCTTGCAAATCCACTGGTCTTGGAGAAAATACGATGTTGACGTGTGCATTGGGAAAGGCCCACAGAGCCAAAGCGCACATTTCGGGGTTGTCTTCATCGACCGGGTCGCAATAAGCATCAACAGCTCGAATTGATCGACGATACTCCTCGGAAAGACGAAATACGTCCGGCAGATTGTTCCTGGAGATTGCAGGGATGTTAATCGACATGCTGATAGCAGGCGCTCATGCAGGAAGGCAAGATTGTACCCGGCGGCGACCGTCACCAGCCGGAAGATGACGACCATTAAAGGCTGGCACACGAGAAATTTTAAAGCACCCTCATTTGATCAGATTGTTGTATGAAGTAAAATTCTGGTCTATAAATAACAGTCATCATTTCTTCATCCATTCATTCAACCTGTTGTGGCCCGTATCTACGCCTTCTTTTTCTCCTGAAGCTCCAATAGGCTTTCCGCGGTGTCTTCAGGCAATAATATCATTCGAACGCTCCATGATGTAGAAGCAGAGTCCATGCCGATACTCACCTATCAGAGTTTGACGGAGCGCCGAGTACTTTAATCCGAGAATCTGCTTTGACAACGCATTATCTATCGTAAAGATGTCGTCGTAGGCAATCCCTAAACCTGTACCCGGGCTACCGATCGCAATTTTATCGCGAATTCTGGGAAAGCTGTCCCGGAAAATGTCAGCTGCGTCCTAATTCGAAGCATTAGCGATCAAATTGAAAGTCTCCAGAGAGTCGTAGGAAGTCTGACCTGGAAAGACCAGTGCTCGTCCGCGCCAATGTAAAAGCGCTTGCCACCGGCTTCAGGCACTGTGAGTGCCATGACGTGGGCCTGGGCAGCAGTGCTGACGTCAACCCAGCAGTGAAGGCTGGTCGGTGGGACTTCGGCAGCGGAACCACTAAGAAGCTGCCATAGCACCCAGTTAGATGTGTTCAGGCTATCAAGAGACTGATCCTGAGAGCTAGAATTTAATATCAAGACAGGTCGGCGCAGATGGGGACTCGCGTTTGAGTGTGGGCCAAAGACGAATGGTCTGCAAAGCATTTACATGTGAGTGATGAGGCGAAGAACTCAGTCAAAAAGTGAATCGCACGGGCAGAGCGTAACCAGGTCAAATTTAGACGTTGCCTTTTCCATAAAATCCCACGCGGCACGTTCCGCGACGGTCTTGCTGCCCACGTAGTTCACCATTGGGTTGCCGGGTTTCGCGGACTCTTCCCACGTCAACGGGTTCCAGTCTACCCAGATTCATGCAACACATGAGTCAAATCAAAGCTTGTGGAAAATACCAGGAAAAAGCAGACCTGACTCGTTGTAAACCTTGCCAGGCCACGGTCCCTTGGCGAGGTCAAGAAATGCGACGGCGCTGCTTGTGATAACAACGCGCTTGACGCTCGGAGCATGCGTATGCACGCTTTCGAGCACACCAATTGTTCCTTTGACGGCGGGCTCGAGCATCTGTGACACAGGGTCCGTTGTGCCCATGTGGAACGGGCTCGCTGTGTGCACGACGAAATCGAGAGGTTGCCCGTCAGCGAATAACTCCTTGACGGCGGCGTCGTGCGCTCCGGGTGAAACGATGTCGGGGACGATGGCAAAGGTAAGTTGATTGCTGGAGACTGCGGCCGCGTATTGTGCGGCGATGGGGTCTGCCTTAGATTGAGAACGGACGGTAGCGCGGACGGTGAAGCTGCGACGACTGGTGAGATGTTCGAGTTGGGCCTCACGACGACAACTTACCCCTGCTCGAGCAGATATTTGAGGACCCATGCAGCAAGGAAACCGCTTGCGCCTGTGAGAAGGACGTGTTTGCCAGTGGTGCTGCTCATGTTCGTAGAGCCGGTGAATCGATGCGTTGGTAGTAGCGAGTACAATGTCAGTTCTGCGTCCCATATATTTTAAACTACTTTTTCAGCCGACGTTTTCGGGAAAAGTCACCAAATGAGTGTCATGCGCGTTTTTGACTCTACTCGTGGACGGCTGCCTTAATGACAAGTACGTCCGTTCGAGTCGCAAGGACACATCAGAAATCGGTAAGAGGTTGATCAGGCGTGGCTGACTAATTGATGCGGTCCTAAGCCCAGCCGACGGGTGGTGAGATCCTCATGTCAGCCACCCGGTGAAAACGGGCTCTCTAATGAGTGATGCAGCCTGACGAAGTAGCGCACACGAGATCACGAGTTGACATCTCAGGATGATACTGACCCGTTCCGCTGTAGTTCGGATGTGACCGAGGGTGAACTTGCTGGAAACAATTGCAACGCTGCGGAATTGGGTGGTCGTGAAGTAGGCAAATGCAGGCCGAAGAATCGCCCCATGGCTCAGTTTTTGTATCACATTTGTACACCATGAGGGCCAAGGGCAAAAGCGCAGATCAGCGACAGACACGTCGAAGTGATTCAGAAGGGAACACCACGAAGCCAGCTATAGTGACGCGCATCTGTCACCTGCATCGCTCGTCACCAACGAAAGGCGCCCAAGCCTAAGGCCGCATCTCGCCGGATACAACCAGTTTAGCCGGCGATATACGGCCTTAGGTTCGGGCCGTATATCGGACCAAGGTATTGGGCGTCTTTCGTCGTGTCAAGGAAGCAGTGAGGTGGTGCTGAATTTGTAACATGGTGAGATGATTGTCCACCTTCAATCTTGAACATTACATTCGTCCAGTCTGCAGGTGATGTTATAGCCGTCGAGAAAGCTCGAACCGTCTACATTTGATACGTATAATGTACAAAGATATGGGAACGTATCAATGGTGTCGTGCAGCTCGGTGAGGGTGACAGAACGTGGTAGAAGAGACAAGCGGGTTGGAAGCGCTCCTCAGGCGAGCGTCAAGACCTATGATCTGGAAAGAATGATCAGCTGTACGCTCGCATATATGCAAGCGCAGATGCTAAACGTACTTGTAGGTGTTGCAAAGACACTTCCCAGGCGTGATGCTGTAATCAAGGTACTCCCACCCGTCTTCGTCGATAATGAGTTGTGCGTGCATGCTGAGTCCTTCTGATTTCACGACCTCCGAGTTGCCGAGATTCCAACAATCCGCGTGATCATGGCAAGCGAGCTTTTGTCGAATGGACACATTTTGGGAGATGTGACCCAGGCAGCAAAAGTTCATGCTGCTGATGATATCTTTGACTTTGTAGCAGACGAGTTTGACTGAGTGGAGACGCTCGGCGTCAAACTGTACCAAGTTGCACAGCTGGTCAGGCAACCGCTGAGAATACCAGCAAGCAAGCTGAAAAGAATCGGCACAGCCATCGAATTCGAATGTGACGCTCTCCAGTCGCGGGACCCGTATCGGCTCCTGAGGATCGATCTCGTCCCAGCTTTCTGGCCCCGACCAGTTCAAATCCACAGGGATACTATGCACACGAAGATAAACCAGCGAGCCGATCTCGCTCGCCTGCATCCTCATGAGCTCAAAGCTGAAATATGAAACATCGAGACTGATGAGGTTCTGACCGACGGTTTCTGGCCGGAAAAGATTGGGTGTTGCGAAGCATTCCTGGCCAGAAACCGCATTGAAAACGAACTCGAAGTTGAGGCCGAGGTCAGAACCAAGGTGGATTAAAGACATCTTGTTCCGCAAGTTGCGACGTAGTTTGGGCACATTAAACCACCAACTGTTCTTAGGTGACATGCGCTTCATGAGTGCTAGACAAGAGATAACGTTGTGCACAGGGGTCATAGAGAGTGTCTGCAACGACGGCGGGAGGCGTTCCAGGATATCACCCCAATCTGCCTCCTGATCCTCGCACACCAGCTTGAGCAGCTGCAGCCCGTTCGGAAAGCTGAACGGTAGATTGAGGATACAATCGGCACTGTCCAGCTCCAGTTGAAGGAAGGTGAGGTTCGGGAAATACGCGAACAGGTTTCGCGCATAGCTGGCATTTCCTTCCATGAACCCACGAAAGAAGCGCACGGTAGGAATAGGTCGGGGGTTTGCAGTGTCCGCGAGCGAGAACACCCCAAGCGCCAACAATTCAACTTTACAGTTTGCCCCCGGCCATAGATTGGCCGGAAGTTGCATGAGGTTGTTGAAATCTGGGTTGATACACGAGTAAATGCCACAGACGAGCGATTTTAGAAGTGGCGCTGGTCGCCCAAACATAAGCTCGTCAAGCTCCGAGTTCCAGCCATCCGTCTGGAGTTCCAGATCCATCATACGGTCGATGTGGGTGCAGATATCGCGAACGACGCAGTGGTTGAAAGCACTGTCCGATTTCGAACAGAATATGGTGAGTGGCGAGCGCTGGGACTTGCTCAGAAGCGTGTTGAGCTCAGCCCGATTCGACGTCCGAAGTTGACCAAGGTCCACGACGGACCAGACTGACGCGGTTGCGACGACGCAATTCCAGCTGTGCGACACCTGACTCGCGTTGAGGATGTCTTGATAATCAACGAGTTGTAGTATCTTCACAAGTACCTCGTTGGGTAGGTGCTCGATCGTGACCAAGTTGCGGGAGGAGTCATTCCAGTTCTGTCCACGGCTGGTGCACCGCTGATGTGCTCTGCCAATAAAGGCACTGAAAATGGGCCGTATATCTCCAGAGCTGAAGAAGCTGGTCAGATTGGTTGGAGCAGATCGCGACCACCCATACCCAGGTGCACTGTCTGCGCATTCGGCGAGGAAGCGATCGACAACAGCCTCGGACTCTGCCTTCTGACCGTGCAGCAGCTTTGAAGGCATGGAAGCCGGTGAATGCGGTGGGAATGAGAGCGAGTCAAGAGGCGCTTTTAAAGGGAAGAGGAAGTCTCGCACCGGTCGGTGCCGTCCGAAGGAGCAGGAAGCAACCCTCGACCAAGACCGGTCACATGAGATACCTTTTAAGGAAATAAAAGACAATAGGGAATACAACTTCTCACCTGACTCAAGCAAGCGAGCGATCGAGGAATGAAGCACCTCGCTCGTGCCGCAGATCAAATGCGGCAACCTGTAAATGAAAAGAAGACAATGCAGTCTTCATGCAGGGTAAAGCCTTTCTCAATCCACCTATAGGTGCTCGCAGAACCGCGAAGAATGCTGTCCATGTATCATTTCCGAGGGTCTATGCTTCGGCACCCTTTACGCTTCTCCGTCAATTTCTGCCTATTTTCAAACAATTAACCAGATTTCTGAACAATTAACGTGCATCCCGTCGCTGGTCACTGCCGTTTCGGGATAACGAAATGTCACGCACAATCGTGACAGCAAGCGCGGTGATGCTCCCAATACACCCGAATCTTGACTGTACTCAAAGACGATGCTGAACCTCGCAGAACACAAATATAGGGATGAATTCAGAGACGCAGCCGTCTACATTCTCACTAATTTCAAATGCATCTTGGTACTCCTGCTGATCGCGTTCAAGTCTCATATGACTCATCTCCCGTAGATTCTGTATTTCCCATCATACTGTTACGTTTGCTGCTACAAGATCTCATTTCCGATGTACAAGAGTTCAGAGTGCATCCGAATGTACAGTTCACAATTAGCAAACAGGTCGCCTGTTCTCATCTTGGTCCGCTTGCTAGATCGGCCAGCTTCAAAATCTGTGATCAAGACAGAAAATTAGTCATATATGCAGGTGGAGATTCTGAACGTACTGGTCTGTGTCGCAGAGGCACGTCCCAGGGGTGATGCTGTACTCTTGAAACTCCTGCCCGTGCTCGTCGATGGAGAGATGTGAGTGAAATCTCAGTGCTTTTACGCAGCTGAGTTCCTCTGGTGTCGCGACTTCTGAGTTGTCGAGACAACCGTGACGACTCTCGCAAGTCAGATTTTGTCGTATAACAACGTTTCGGCTGACGCGACCCAGGCAGCACGAGCTAAAGCTGCTTATGATCTTTCTGACCTTGTAGCAGACGAGAACGACTGTGTGGAGGCGCTCGGCGTCAAACTGCACCAAGTTGCGCAGTTGTTGAGGTAGCATATGGGAAAACCAGCGAACAGCCTGATCAGACTCGGCGCAGCGATTAACTTCGAATGTTATGCTCTCCAGCCGCGGCACCCGTATCGCCTGCTGAGCCTTTATCTCGTGCCAGCATCCTAGCCCCGTGTCATACGCAGGGATATGATGCACGTGAAGATAATTCAGCGAGCCAATCTCGCTCGCCTGCTTCCTCATGAGCTCGAAGTTACTATAGGGTATTTCCAGGCGGACAAGGTTGTGACCGAGGTTTTCTGGCTTGAAAAAATCGGGAGTCGCAAACCATTTCTGGTTGGAGTTGTCCTCGTGAACGAAAACGAACTCGAAGTTGCGGCCGAGCTCGGAACGAAGTTGAATCAAGGTCTCGGTGTCCGAGTCCTCGCTGAGAACAAATAGCGACCAATTCTCGTTAAACAAAATGCGCTTCATGAGCGCTAGACATGGGATAATGTCATGCACGGGCTCAATGGAGAGTTTCTGCAAGGACGGCGGGAGGTGTGCCAGGATGTTGGCCCAATCCATCCGCCGATCTATGCACGTCAGCTTGAGCTCCTGCAGCCCGTTGGGAAAGCTGGACGGTAGATTAACGACACTGTCGGCACTGACTAGGGTCAGGTGAAGATCGATGAGATTCGGGAAATACGCGAATAGGTTTCGCGCATAGCTGACGTCTCCATCCATGAACCCGCCAAAGTGGTGCAGTGTTGTAATTGGTCGGGGGTTCGGAGTCTCCGAGAGCGAGAACACCCCAAGGCCCAACGATTCGACTTTACAGTTTGCACCCGGCCATAGGTTGGCCGGAAGTTGCATCGTGTCCGAGCTTGGAATACAGACGAGCGTTTCGAGGAGTGGCGCTGGCTGTCCAAACATAAGCTGATCAAGCTCCGAGTTCCAGCCGTCTGTCAAGAGCTGCAGGTCCAGGATATGGTCCATGTGGGCGGAACATATATCGCGAATGACGCGATGAGGGACGATATTGATTAATGAGCTGAGAATGGTCAGCGGAGAACGCTGGGACTTGCGCAAACGCGCGTTGAGGTCCGCCGGATTCCACGTCCGAAGTTGATCAAGGTCCACGACAGCCCAGAGTGACGCGGTTGCAGCGACGCAATTCCACCTGTGCGACACCTGGACCGCGTTTAGCAGGTCCTGGTGGTCAACAAGGTGCATTATCTTCGCAAGCACCTCGTCGGGTACATCCTCGATCGTGGCCAAGCCGCGCGAAAATCTGGTCAACAGCTGGTCATAGCGAGAGCGCCGCCCATGTGATGTCTCAAGCAAGGCACTTGAAGCCGACTGTTCATTTCGAGGGCTGTGGAAGCTGGTCAGATTGGTCGGAACGGATTGCGACCAAGCATACCCTGGTGCACTGTCTGCGCATTCGCTGAGGAAGCGATCGATATCAGCCTCGGGCTCTCCTTTCTGACCTTGCGGCAGATTTGGAGGCATGGAAGGTGGTGGATGTGGCGGGAAGGAGGGCGAGTCAAGAGGCGTACTTATAGGAACGAGGGGGTTTTGCACCGGTTGGCGCCGACCGAAGGAGAAGGAAGCAACCTTCGACCAAGAGCGGTCACATGAGCTACCTTTTAAGGAAATAAAAGACAATAGCGAAACACAACTTCTCACCTGACACAAGCAAGCGAGCGATCAAGGAATGAAGCACCTCGCTCGTGCCGCAGATCAAATGCGACAGCCTGTAAATAAAGAAAGACAATGCATTCTTCACCGCAGGGTAAAGCTTTTCTCAACCTTCTTGTAGCACACTGATAAACCGCGCAGATGAGAACTTTCGGGCGGTTACGTAGCCTTTGGGTGTGATAAGCTTCAGAAATGGTCTGTAACATCAGGAAACGCCCTTTTGGGTCAGAGCGGGCGTGGTTTCGCGTTTGGTAACGGAGAGAAGCCGGTAATGTGCAAGCACGTCGTGTACAGTTGCGAAACTTGAGAATGCCCCTCCGACCCATCCCGTCATTCTGGCATATTCTGTTCTCAGATAGTCGCTTATCAATGGCAAAAACCCTTCATTTACACTTTATATCACTCTTCACACAATTTAAAAGTGCCTAGAAATTTCTCGGCATGCAGGGTTGTGAAAGGTTGTCGGGAACATGTGAGCCGTGCACCTCGTCCTCGTCACATTGCTCCTTGAGCTTCTACCACTCCCTCTCAACCCACTCTCACCCTACAAAGCACTTCTTTAGATCATTTCGCGCTATGGTTGTCTGTACTCCTACCAAGTCAGCTCGCATAGTCTTGCTCAGGAAAGCCGGCTGGTCATACCATGACATTGGCCAGGAACTTGGTATGGACCGGCGCACGGCCTCGCGCGAGTACTCAAGGATGGAGGAAAACGGCTTCGACTACTATTCCAAGCGACTTTATAAAGGCAGGAAGCTTCAACTCACACCAAGGAGCATGCGGATTGCTGCGTGCAGGGTCATGTCCGGCGCAAATCGCAACGCCACCGACTGCCAGCGGGAGCTGTTCCCTCACCTAACACCCCAAGCAGTGCGCAAGGCATTCTGCAAAGTGGGCCTCCCTGGCAGGAAGCGGATCAAGCGGCCACTGCTGACCCCTAAGCACAAAGCGAAGCGGCTGGCTTGGGCCCGGTACCACAGCAACTACATCCCTTGGGATTGGGAGGCTGTCATCTTTTCCGACGAAACTAAACTCAATCTTGTGGAATCAGACGGTGTACAGTACTGCCGCAGACGTGTTGGACAAGGTCTCCTGCCTCAATTTGTACGCAAAACGGTGAAACACGGTGGGGGGTCACTGATGTTGTGGGGTTGCATCACCCCATTTGGCGTCGGACGGCTGTTCCGCATCGAAGGGCGCATGAAAGCCGTCGACTACATCAAAATACTCGAGGAGGCTTACTTGGGAACACTTGCAGATCATGGTATTCCTTCAGATCAGGTTGAATTCCAGCAGGACAACGACCCTAAGCACATGGCAAAGGTAACTTGCCGCTGGTTCAGAGACAATGACATCGATGTTTTGGACTGGGCACCACAGTCCCCTGATATGAACATCATCGAGCACGTATGGAGGATGCTGAAGACTCGTATTGGACACCGCTTTCCACGTCCACGCAATCTGGATCGCCTTTGGGAGGCCGCACAGGAGGAGTGGAATAACATCTCACCAGATGACATAAAAAAGCTGTACAACTCGCTACCACGTCGTGTTGAGGCCCTGAGGCGTGCACGTGGAGGATATACAAAGTATTGACTGCAAAGAAATAGGTACGAGCACTCTTAATGGTTCACGCAAGGAGGATGTGCTCATGTCGGTGTCAGCCGCAGGATCGTTACACCTTACCCCACTTGTAGATCCAGTTCCCAACCACCGATGTCACATTAAACAATCTACATTAGCATTTTAGAAACTTTATTACTATTGTGTTAAGGTGAAATATGCAGTAATTCACTTGTTGTGTCAGATTGAGCTGGAGGGGCATTCTCAAGTTTCGCAACTGTACATCCCCGGTCAAAGCCTGCCGGTGCGCGCAGTGTATGCCCACTCTAAAATAGCGGGGTATAGCGTTGACGCTTCAGGCCCGTAAAATGCAGAGGCGCCCCATTCGCAACGCCGATCCATACCTGCCTCCCTATCATGTCTGAAGTATTAAGTAAATTACATTTCCAATTGAGATTTTGCTCTCGGCGCGTGGCGGTCAAAACGGACTTTAGGCCCGTGGTGTTCGCACAACCGGGAAGAATGCATTGCATCCATCATTTCCGAGGGTCTATACATGTTAAATCTTGGCACCATTTACGCTTCTCCATCAATTTCACTCATGTTTCTGAGCGATTACCGCGCATCCCATCACTGGGTCACTGCCATTTCGGGATAACGAACCGTCAATTGTCACAGTTAGAGCGGTGATGTTCCGAATCTTGTGCTGGGCTCAGAGATAATATTGAGCTTTGCAGAGCGCAATTAGAAGAAGGAGACAATTCTAGTAATCTGCTTTTATGCTCACAGACGATGATACGAAGCAGCCGCATGCGCTAAACGCTGACAGACACAGAATTGACTGTAGGTGCCTCTTGGCGCTCCTGCGAATCACATGAAGATCTCATATGAACTGTATCGTGTAGTCCATACCCTGCGGCGCTCCCATTATAGCATTTGGCATGTTTACTCTTGTAGAGTCCGATTCCCCATGTATTTGAGAGTTCACACGAACCCGCGACCGAAACATAACAATATGTAGAAGCAATTTAAGACCAGAAATTACTAGCAGTGGTTTGAGCTCGGGTCTAGGTGAATGATGTTTGCTGCAGAATGGTGGGTTTCCCTTGAAATCACCCACCATCACAGCTTGACACTGGTCTCTAAAAACTGCTATATCCGTGATTATTGGATTAGATCAGACATTATCGTGTTTAGATCTAATGACCAGATCAGTTTTGCATCCTCGATAGAATCTGATGACCTGGCCAAGTCACGCCCGGGGCGTACCGCCATCGCCGGCTCTTCTTCCCGATCGCGTTTTTTCTTGACGCCACCGGCCCACATCCGCACTCCCGCGCACCGTGCGTACCCATCGCACGCGCAATCATCTTAACTAATTGCGATTCCGCCTCTAGTTCCTTCTCAAAATGCCCAAGGACGTCGGCGAGAATGAAGGCGACAAGGTGCTGTCGATGCACAACGCCTACGACACTGTACGCATCTCCGTCGCGTAGTCTCCTCAGCAACCTCAACTTCGCGCGCGCAGATCCTGATCTTAGACTTTGGGTCGCAATACAGTCACCTGATCACACGGCGATGTCGCGAGCTGAACGTCTACGCGGAGCTGCTGGCGTGCACCGTCAAAATCAGCGAGCTCGGATGGACGCCCAAGGGCATCATCCTCTCTGGCTCGCCTTACTCTGTCTATGACGAAGATGCGCCCCACGTTGACCCCGAAGGTACGCATTGTTTCCCTTTGTTCGGCGTTTATGAACAATGTGTGCAGTGTTCAGCTTGGGCGTGCCGGTGCTGGGCATCTGTTACGGACTGCAGGAGATGGCGCGCGTGTTTGGCGGCGCAGTGGGCGGGTCCGATCACCGCGAATACGGTCATGCGCGGGTCAGCATCAATCGGTTCTCGGATGCGGGGTCGGGTGCGCACGTCGATGCGCTGTTCGAGGGACTTGGCGACGAGCTCGAGGTCTGGATGAGCCACGGTGACGCACTCAGCAAGCCTCCATCGAGCTTCCATGTCATTGGCCACACTCCAAACGCGCCTTTTGCGGCTATCGCTCATGACGACCCGGGTAAAAAGTACTACGGCATCCAGTTCCATCCTGAGGTTTGCTTGCGGCAACCGTTTGCAGGATCATCGCTCAATCTCATTGGTTTTCGCAGGTGACTCACACACCAAAGGGCCGCGAGCTCATTGGTCGATTTGTGCTCAACATATGTGGGTGCGCACCGAGCTGGACAATGGTGCGTCTCTCACGACTTCTCTGTCTGCCGCTCACATCCCGTTGCAGGAATCGTTCATCCAGAAGGAGATCTTGCGTATCCGCGAGCTCTGTGGACCCACAGGTCGCGTGATCGGCGCCGTAAGCGGCGGCGTCGATAGCACCGTCGCTGCCAAGCTCATGCATGAGGCTATTGGCGACCGGTATGCTCGAATCCCTCTCAGCCCAGTAACATACTGAAAGCAACTTCCAGCTTCCATGCTATCATGGTCGACAACGGCGTTCTTCGGCTCAACGAGGCCGCCGAAGTACACACGATGCTGAGCGGTTCGTCTCAGCGCCTCTCCGCTCCCCATCTCCTGTTCTCGATGCTCACAACCGCACTGCCCAGAGACGCTCAAGATCAACCTAACCGTCGTCGACGCGTCCGAGCGCTTCCTTTCCGCTCTCGCAGGCATCGAGGACCCCGAACGCAAACGCAAGATCGTCGGGAACGAGTTCATCCGCGTGTTTGAGGACGAGGCGCACCGGCTCGCGCAGGGCACCGAAGGCGCCAAGGGGCCTGTTGAGTGGTTGCTCCAGGGTACGCTATACCCGGACGTTATTGAAAGTATCAGCTTCCGTGGTCCGAGTGCAACTATCAAGGTCCGTCCTGTCTCTCTCTGGCTGGCGCGTGCGGGGTTGGTGTTGATGTTATGGCCACGGGTAGACGCACCATAACGTCGGCGGCCTGTTGGATGATATGAAGCTGCGTCTCATCGAGCCGCTGCGCGAGCTGTTCAAAGGTGCGTGCATCTCCACCCTCTTTATGTCTTGATCGTGCACTCATATGCCAGCCAGACGAGGTACGCGCGCTCGGCCGGCTGCTCGGCATCCCGCACCATCTCGTCCAACGCCACCCATTCCCGGGACCAGGCCTCAGCATCCGTATTCTCGGCGTCGTCACGCGCGAGCAGGTACGCGCTTTTATGCTTTCCTTTTCCCTTTCCGTGCCATTTACCTGTTCAACCAACTCTCAGGTACAGATTCTGCAAAAGGCCGACGAGATCTACATTTCCGAGATCCGTAAGGCAGGGCTCTACGACAATATTGCGCAGGCGTTTGCTGTGCTGCTGCCCGTGCGTGCCGTCGGCGTCATGGGCGATAAGCGCACGTACGAGCAGGTTATTGCGCTGCGCGCCGTCCAGAGCGAGGACTTTATGACTGCCGATTGGTGCGTCGCTGTCTTCACTCTTCTCTTTTCTCTCCAGAACGGAGGAGAAAAGAAAATGAAGGAGGAGGGGTGAAGGAGCTGACGCACTCTGCAGGTTCGCATTCCCGCCAGACGTACTGCGCAAGATCTCAAGCCGCATCACGAACGAGGTCAAGGGCGTCAACCGCGTCACGTACGACATCAGCAGCAAGCCTCCCGGCGTGCGTTTCTTTCTTTCTCTCCCCTTTCTTAGCTCGGATGTTGATTACCTTTCATGCGCGCAGACTGTGGAGTGGCTGTGAGGTAGAGAGTACATGCAGGTAGATTTGACTTTGAACAAGCGGGCTGAAATGCGAACATCATCACGGGCATTGTGCAGGTTCGATTTATAGAAAATATCTCATCTGTGGATGTTGAGGGCTGGTCTTTGCCCGTGGGCTGTACGTATGACACAGTTGAATTCCGTAACCTCCACAGGAATCGTCCGATCAGTTGGCGTTCGCAACATTTGAACAGGGTAATTCAGCAAGAGCAGCAGTCTCTTGAAACTATCTGAAGTGTTACTGCGAGCCGCTCAGGCACATTGACAGTTGCACACAGTGCGTACGGTTCCTGGATTACTCTGGATCCTGTGTGGACTCCTTCCCCTCGTCGACGGTGCTGAGCCGTTCGTAGATAAACTCCTCGTCACTGTCGTCAGCCTCGTCATCTCCGTCCTCATCCCCTAGCCGCTCGTTCAGCTCTACAGGCTCGCCATCTGACTCTTCCTTGACAAATATGTCCTCTGCAATGCGCCTCAACCGGTGCGAGCTGTACTGACCAGCCCATGCCTGCACTCCAGGACCAATCAAGCTCACAGCCTTGAGTCGGTCAGCGTCGAACTTGACCCAGATTGGTAGTTGCCTGTGCAAGCAGCGCGCAAACCAATGCACGCCCTCTTGGGGATTCCAATCCCAGAAAATGTGAACAGTAAGGGTTTCTAGCCGTGGTGCCACTATTAGAGACCCTGGTTTCTTGCTTTCCACCCCCGAGCCGTCCTTCGTTGTCGGCCGTACTATCTCTATCTTGTTTGCTGAAGAATCACGTGTTTCCATATACGAACAGCGCACGATGAGATGTAGGAGTGAGCTTAGTTTCGTTGGTGTCTGTATCAGAGTATACAATTGGTCTTCGTACATCTCAAGGCGGGTAAGATGGTGTTTGTCCTCTAACGCCATACCAAGCTGGTCAAATAGATCGCAGTTTTGAGCATAGCCATAGACAAGTCTGAAATGCAACGCAGCGGCATCGCAGCCAAGCTGGATGTATAGCTCCTTGCCGTCCATACTCGACTCATAAATCCCATTGAGCCACCATGACTGGCCGGACGACAAACGCTCCATCAAGTCCAGACATGGTCGGATTGTCCGGACAGACCAGATGTTCAGTACTTTCAAAGAGAATGGTAGCTGCTCTAAAGTACCTGCCCATTCAATTGGGCCCTCAACGCACCGCAACTCCAGGTGCTGCAGGCTGCTTGGGTAACTACCTTGTGGCAGCATCGAGACACATGCGGTGGCGCACAAGTGGAGCTTGAGGGATACAATATTGGGAAAATATTGGAAAATATTACGAGCGTCGCTGAGCTCAGGAACTAAGATGCCGGCAAAGGTGCGCAGTGTGAGGATCGGCCGTGGGCTGTCGGCTGTCGTAAGCGAAAAAGCGCCGAGCTCTAGGCGGCGAATCTTGCTGCCCGCTCCTGGCCACATAATGGATGGAAGCACTGCTACATTGGATTTCTCATACCATGAACTAGGAGCATATATGAAGGTTTTGAGCAACGGAGCTGGCTGTCCAAAGATGCTGATCGCCCTGGTATCGTTCCAATGCGTTACTGCGTCAAGTCGCAGATGCTCGATACGACTGATCTCGGTACACAGCGTCTCAATGACCTGTAACGGGAAACATTCATCGGAAGAGCAGAATATGTCGAGTGGTGCGCGATATGATTTAGTCAAGAGGGTTCTGAGCAGGTCGGGATCGCAATTGGACAATCCGCGCAGATCCACCGATGACCAGGCAGCAGGTGCGAGGGCTGCAAATTTCCACCTTTGTGACACATACATAGCCTGGAGTCTGTCTTTAAGGTTGAGGAATCGCAAGATGCACACCAGTGCTTCGTCCGGGAGCCGACTGCCGGCACTTGATAACATTCGTTTCCAGACCCCATAGGCTATCTGTGAAAAAAGCCATGAGGTAGGCCTCCGGGGTCGCGGAAAATTTCGCGCGTGAGGCGACCTCACCTCTTATGGCCTGTGGACCCAAAAACCTTTCCCGCCCGATCAATCATGAAGCTCGCAGCCCCTGGGGAGTGGAGGAGCAATAAATAGATTTAAAACTCGGGTTGAGCACACCGACAACCCTGTGAACATGTTAGTACGAATTTCGTAGCCACATAGTATTGTTCTGGTCGTGAAAATTACCTCGCATCGAGGTGCAGCTATTCACATGATTACTATAAAACCTGTTGGGGAAGATATGTCTGACGATTGTGTGAGGCATACTCAGGAAGTGTTTATGAGGTAGTCTCATGTGAAATAGCCGCTTGGCTAATTCATATGCTGAGGTAGCCTCAGGGAATGTGTGAGAAGACCTCATGAGTGGCTCGCCAGCAGGCTTTGTCGACATATGAGGCTGCCTCACAGAGATAATTTGACAATGGAATGAGACCAGCTCAAACAGAAACATGAGGTGCTCCTGAGGTACTCTCATGAAGTGCACTGATTATTCCCCTGTGCTACGCTTGAGGCTGCCTCACAGGAAGAAGCCTGAGGTTACCTCAGGCAAGCACAGGCACACGTCGAGCGTACATGAGGTGCTCCTGAGGTACTCTCATGAAGCGCACTGATTATTCCTATGCATGAGGCTGCCTCACAGGAAGAAGCCTGAGGTTACCTCAGGCAAGCACGGGCATGCATTGAGCGCACATGAGGTGCTCCTGAGGTACCCTCATGAAGTGTACTGATTATTCCTATGCTTGCTTTATGTGCTACGCGTGAGGCTGCCTCACAGGAAGAAGCCTGAGGTTACCTCAGGCAAGCACGGGCACACGTCGAGCGCACATGAAGTGCTCCTGAGGTACTCTCATGAAGCGCACTGATTATTCCTATGCATGAGGCTGCCTCACAGGAAGAAGCCTGAGGTTACCTCAGGCAAGCATGGGCACACGTCGAGCGCACATGAGGTGCTCCTGAGGTACCCTCATGAAGTGCACTGATTATTCCTTGCTGATTATGTATGAGATCACCTCGTGAGACCAAAAAAACTCATGTCGGTGTTTGAATATACCGGCATTTGGCGATTTTTCGCATCAAACCTCAGTAGATGATTTTGTTTCTTCAAAAGTATGATGTTCTGAATGAGATTACTTGTTTTTTTGTGTGCTTGATTGAGCTAATCCAGATTATTCATTATACACTGTGGAATTGCTGAATTTGTGAAAAATCAGGGATTTGATCAGAGATGGCCTTCAAGAATTTATATTTAGGGAGAGGATGGTATCAAATGATCTCTCCCAAATTCTCAAGGGTTTGAGGCTATTCAACATAGTTTTAGTGCGACATCAAAATATCAGGGTCCAATTTTGGTCAGAAAACGGGTTTTACCTGAATAGCGGGACAACGAGACACTGAAATGAGATGAATAACTGATCAAATCACAGTAGTACATCTCCCATTCTGTCTGAGAAAAAACTCTTGCGCAGTAAGCTAATGATAAAATGTGTGGCCATAATTCAATAGAAGGTACTCTATTTTCATATTCCACTAGGAATCGATTCGATTTTTCAGCTCGGGGCTATCCGAAGGTGCTTATTTCGGCACAAAAATTATATTAAAAGCTTATAATACATGAAACAGCCGCGAATATTGTGCGCTTTGGGTTTAGCTCCATTCTGGTGCCCTGCAGCAGGTGATCATTGTTGAGTTGTAGGTGTGTTGGCTAACACCGGAGCGTGTGTTTCTGCATTCAAGTAGTGCTCGTGAACCCCTGAAAATTGGGGAGAGATCATTTGATACCGTAATCTCCATAAATATAAATTGTGGAGGCCATCTCTGATCAAATACATGATTTTTCACAAATTCAGCAATTCCACAATGTATAATGAATAATCTGGATTAGCTCAATCAAGCACACAAAAAAACAAGTAGTCTCATTCAGAACATCATACTTTTGAAGAAACAAAATCATCTACTGAGGTTTGATGCGAAAAATCGCCAAATGCCGGTATATTCAAACACCGACATGAGTTTGTTTGGTCTCACGAGGTGATCTCGTACATAATCAGCAAGGAATAATCAGTGCACTTCATGAGGGTACCTCAGGAGCACTTCATGTGCGCTCGACGTGTGCCCGTGCTTGCCTGAGGTAACCTCAGGCTTCTTCCTGTGAGGCAGCCTCACGCGTAGCACATAAAGCAAGCGTAGGAATAATCAGTACACTTCATGAGGGTACCTCAGGAGCACCTCATGTGCGCTCAATGCATGCCCGTGCTTGCCTGAGGTAACCTCAGGCTTCTTCCTGTGAGGCAGCCTCATGCATAGGAATAATCAGTGCACTTCATGAGAGTACCTCAGGAGCACCTCATGTACGCTCGACGTGTGCCTGTGCTTGCCTGAGGTAACCTCAGGCTTCTTCCTGTGAGGCAGCCTCACGCGTAGCACATAAAGCAAGCGTAGGAATAATCAGTGCACTTCATGAGGGTACCTCAGGAGCACTTCATGTGCGCTCGACGTGTGCCCGTGCTTGCCTGAGGTAACCTCAGGCTTCTTCCTGTGAGGCAGCCTCACGTGTAGCACATAAAGCAAGCATAGGAATAATCAGTACACTTCATGAGGGTACCTCAGGAGCACCTCATGTGCGCTCAATGCATGCCCGTGCTTGCCTGAGGTAACCTCAGGCTTCTTCCTGTGAGGCAGCCTCATGCATAGGAATAATCAGTGCACTTCATGAGAGTACCTCAGGAGCACCTCATGTACGCTCGACGTGTGCCTGTGCTTGCCTGAGGTAACCTCAGGCTTCTTCCTGTGAGGCAGCCTCACGCGTAGCACATAAAGCAAGCGTAGGAATAATCAGTGCACTTCATGAGGGTACCTCAGGAGCACCTCATGTGCGCTCAATGCATGCCCGTGCTTGCCTGAGGTAACCTCAGGCTTCTTCCTGTGAGGCAGCCTCATGCATAGGAATAATCAGTGCACTTCATGAGAGTACCTCAGGAGCACCTCATGTGCACTCGACGTGTGCCTGTGCTTGCCTGAGGTAACCTCAGGTTTTTTTCCGTGAGGCAGCCTCAGACCTTCAGAAGTTTTTGAAATTCGGGACCCCCGGAGGCCTACCTCAAGGCTTTTTTGGCAGATAGCCTATGGGGTCCAAAACGAAAGTTATGGGGTGACTGCCGGCGTTGCCTGCGACGTTGTTCCACGTCTGGGCAAATCTGGTGCGTCTTTCATGTACCACTTTGAGCACCGCATCAAAGATGGACTCGATCACACCCGCACTAAAGAAGTCGATGAACCTTGGCTGCTGCAGGTCGAGACCGAACGTACCTTGATGTGTCCCCTACAGTGTCGTAGAGTATTTTGTCGATGCATGACTCGAGCTCAATCTTGTGGTCTCCCTTCAAGCTATACGGCGCCAGAGGCACCGGCGAAGAGAATGTCATCGCGGTGGAGAGAGGCAGAGTCGCGACGACCGGTGAATTAGCGCCGCCTCATGCCCGGTGACGCCCTTGCATAAATAACGCCAATCAATCGCAGAATGCACATGCAGCAGATCAGATGGTCACTTCTCGCCAGAATTACATTTCATATCAATTGATGCGAGCTGAGTAGAAGATTGTGTGAACACTCGTAGTGCTCATGGGACCCCGAAACCGCCCCGGCCGGGCAAGAGAATGTCGTTATTGTCAGGACGTGAAATTCTGAATGTTAATCCCGCTCTCGGAGCAGGTCTGGAGCACAACCTGTGGGTTGAGGGAGATTGGACGAGGCAGCTTCCGTCGACATACTCCTGATTGATACTGGGTTTGACGAAGTTGTACACTACGGTGTGGTACTATTTTGGAACCTGCCGTAAGTGCTTCCGAACGTAGTTGGTTGTGCTACCCAGTGAACGAGTTCAGGACTTTGCTCTACGCGCTACACGTTCTCTTTGAAGTTTAGTTCGAAGAGCTGTAGCTCTTGAACTTACGGTGGAACCTGTCCAGTACAACCTGTTCTCATGCACGCATGCAGACACCGAATACATCAAAGTGGAACTCGAATTCACGATATTCTACGTCAAATCCGGAGATGAGCGCTAAAATATTAAGCAGTTTCGTGGGTTCAAGGTTTCGTACTTTGGGAAGCGTCTCACTAGATGAACACTTACGCCTTCTCCTTTTGCTGCAGCTCCACGAGACTCTTGCCAGTGTCTGTGAGCATCAATGTCACTTTAGCGCTCTACGCTGTGGAAGGAAGGACCCGGCGCTACGCACCAACAAGTGTTTGATGGAGCGGCAGGTATTTCAACCCAAGGATCTGCTTGGACCGGGTGTTGTCCGCTGTGTAAATCTCTCCCTCGGCTATTCCCAGACCCGTGCCAGGTTTTCCAGCCGGGATATTCTGACGAAGGTCAGGGAAGTTATCGCGGAAGATGTCAGCCGCATCCTAGTCACAAGGATCAGCACTTTAGTTCCTGACATAAACGTGGGAAAACCAACTTGGAAGGACCAGTGCTCGTCCGCGCCGATGTAAAAGCGCTTTCCGCCGGCTTCGGGTACCACAAGCGCCGCGAGGTGAGCCTGGGCAGCATTGCGGACGTCGACCCAGACGTGCAAGTCCGTCGGTGGAACTTCTGTGGCAGCGCCGCTAAGAAGTTGCCAGAGCACCCAGTTCGAGGTGTTCAAGCTCTTGATGGACTGCTCCTGAGTATTGAAAGTTAGCTATGAAGAACGGATCAATGTGGGATGACCGCTTGCATTTGCGACCGGACCAAAGACGTACGGCCTAAGAGATAGTCAGCGGTTAAATATTACGGGAGATTATTAGTTGAACAAGGGACTCACGGGCAAAGCGTGATGAGATCGAAGTTGGGCTTCTTCTCCTTTATGAAGTCCCACGCGGCGTGCTCAGCGACGGTCTTGCTTCCCATATAGTTGATCATGGGGTTGCCGGGTTTCGCTGACTCTTCCCACGTCAGGGGGTTCCAGTCTTCCGCCGCGTACGTAGAGTTTGAGCGTATAGAAAAACGTGTAAACGAATTAAATAATAACGTACCTGACTCGTCGTAGACCTTGCCCGGCCACGCTCCCTTAGTAGCATTGACAACCGCGACGAAGCTGCCCGTGATAACGACACGCTTGACACCGGGAGCATATGCCTGCACGCTTTCGAGCACACCAATTGTTCCTTTGACAGCGGGCTCGAGCATCTGTGACACAGGGTCCGTTGTGCCCATGTGGAAGGGGCTCGCTGTGTGCACGACGAAATCGAGAGGTTGCCCGTCAGCGAATAACTCCTTGACGGCGGCGTCGTGCGCTCCGGGTGAAACGATGTCGGGGACGATGGCAAATGTCAGTTGATTGCTGGAGACTGCGGTCGCGTATTGCGCGGCGATGGGGTCCGCCTTGGATTGAGAACGGACGGTAGCGCGGACGGTGAAGCTGCGACGGCTGGTGAGATGTTGGAGTTGGCGCTCACGACGACAACTTACCCCTGCTCGAGCAGATATCTGAGGACCCATGCAGCGAGGAAACCGCTTGCGCCGGTGAGAAGGACGTGCTTGCCGTTGGTGCTGCTCATGGTGATGTCACTTGCTCGCTGAGTATCAGTAGCGTCTCTGATGGTGATATTGAAGCTAAATGCTGCTATCTATGCCTTTTATAACACATCCATAGTCAAAGATTGCGTTACCAAGACCAAGGAAGTGACATTAGTATTGTTCATTCCGCGCACGCACGGATGTTCGTCATCAAAAATCGGACCCTTGCTTACCAGTCAATTCCTACGCACACGGCATCATGCCCAATAGAATTGGGCTGCTGTATGCAGCGCAAGGCGCGATCCCAGAGGTGACCGAAAATTCACCAAATGGAAATATACCACACTCCTGCTTGGTGGTACGCCGGCCATGTCAGCCCGCCGTGCAATGAGTACGGCGACATGCTTATGTACACTACCGCAGCACAGAACAGAACGGCCGTTCAGTACGCGGCCCTCAGATGCAATCCCGAGCTGACGCCTACGGCTGACATGAAGTTCCTTCCGCTCCGACACGGGTGTGACCAAGGCGGTGCTGGACTGAACAAATGACCAATTATCCCATAATCACACCAGCTGTCAATGATATGTCGAATCAGCTTGCAGGAAGAACAGAGGTAATCAATAGCAGGGGTTCATTCGCCTTAGTCTCAACTGGTTCATGTACGTCTAGGTTTGTCGTTGCGAGTACAGCACTGACGCAAAGACGTGTCCAGCTACTTCCAATCGAATTTCTTAGTATCCCACAGACAAGCGATAGAAGATTACCCGGGCTAAGTCGTACGCCCTCTGCGTTTACTTTATGGGCCGAAATATCAAGAATGATGAAGATGCGTGTCCAAAACAAACATTGCTCAGATCACAGTGCTGTCGCGCGCACACTCGGCCTAATATGATTATGAGCTCTATTATGCATTTATCTCGACTGAGACGAGTTGAGAAAGCTATGATGATAAACTTATCGGTGCCGGATCCTGTCATTCTTGACCGTCAAAAGATCTCTCATACTTCTCGTCGCCTGTGTGCGGTAAGGCAGACCAGCGAGACCAGCTCAATCGTTTCTTCGTCAGAGCTGAGTACACACAATAGGTGAGCTCGAGAAGCATGGTATACCGTTCGGAGGTGGAAGAACTGCGTATCAGGTTAAAGCGATAGGCTGAGGAGACAAACGGTGCGGCAACAGACGATAGATCTGAGAAATCAGACTATATTCTTTGCACCCACAACCCCGCAAATGGTTGTTGGCCGCGATGCCCAACTTACGGGCGCTTCCGTGCGGCGTGGCTGGGTCGCCGGATTCGAACAGGAATGCCGGTGGGCAGTGCAATCCTCGTTGCCTACCTGCCGTCATTACCTTGCATCATCTTGAACTCGCGCTGTCCATCTCCAATCTTGCACCGTCGCGGGTACTTTGCGCATGACTTCCTCTGGATCTTCAACGATTCTAACATCATCCACAAACTGGGCATTGCAAGGCGACGTCAAGCGCGCTACACGCTCTCAGATTGAGTTCGCATGTCCGCTGCCCCCAGGTACAGCGGCTATGGATCCCATCCTCTTGACATTTAATGGCAACGGCGGACTAGCAGCACCAGTCTTACAGGTACAAGGTGCGCTTGGTCAATCGTTAGTATCGTGGATCTCGCCGTTGACTGCTTCACCGGCCACAGGGGCTGCGGTCATCGTGTACGGCGCACTCCTTGGCGGAGCCAAGGAATCTATCTTGAGAACTCTCGACGGCAATGGAAGGTCACTTCCTCCAGATATCGACGACAGTGCAATAAATGCGGCTGGTGCAGCATGCGATATCATATTGGCACAAGGGAACAACCTCGGCGACGGTGTTCACACACTGGAGCTGTCGCCTTATGGAGGCCCTGAGCAAATAATGGCCATATTCAACGCAACTATCTTTGACGCGCCATTGACAACGACAAGTTCACCGACCTCCAGTAAGACGTCGAGCTCATCTAGTAGTACATCTGCTTCGTCGAGGTCTAGCACATCTCAGGACAGCACTGGTTTGTCGCCCGCCGGCGTATAGCTATGCGCGATCATTACTGACAGTATCTATCAGCATCTTTAGGGCTCGTACCTTCTCCTTCGCAGTCTAAGGGCACTCCTGTGGCGGCCATCATTGTTCCCATTGTGGTTGCCGTTATCGTTGCAGCGGCTGCTCTCCTGTGGTGGCGCAGGAGAAGAGCTAACCGAAGACGCCAAGCTAGCGTTGCACACGATACCTTTACTCCTAGCTTTAGCGATGACAACGCCACGAACCGCGCCACCATCGGCGAGACGACTGTTCCGTACGACATGCAATCGTACACCGCTGGATCTTCGATCAGCCCCTACACTCAATCTTCGACCGAACGCGCCGATGAGAAGATGCGCCTTCTCAACCCAAAGGCGGGACTTGGTCACTCGGATACAGCAAGCAGTCAAGGCGCCAGCGGCACGCCGAGTCCTCGGACGGACTTATCGTCCTTACCAGCAGCGAACTCCTCCGTTTCACCGACCAGAACGTCAGGGGCACAAGATTCTGGACAGATGCAGGCCCTGAGCGAGGCAATGCAGCGGGCGGGCTTCTCCCCAGAAGCGTTGCTCGACTCGCTCAACCGCGTCAATGCGCGTGCCGACGAAGATTTGGGGACAATGTCGCCGGTGACGGGTCAGACGCAGACGATGCCGCCACGATATCACGAATGAACTCTGGACATTTCATGTGCGCTGCTACGTATTAAATTCAATTTACTACACCGGTACTCGGTGCTCTTTTGGCACGCGAGCATTTCAGAATTAGGTACTGAGCTATGGGAGTTCGAGTTTGAGGCTGAATACGGCCATGGCGAATGGAATGACTTTGGAGAGCAACTTGGCGCTGAGAATGGGTCTCTTCATCCTCAGTATCTCATCCACAAACGAGGCTTGACCAGGTCTAGCACTAATAAAGTGTGTGCAAGTAATGAAAGTGGGTCGGAGAACCAGGTGCTGCAAGGGGATGTTAAGCGCGCTACACGCTCTCAGATTGAGTATGCATGTCCGCTACCCCCAGGTACAACGGCTATGGATCCCATCCTCTTGACATTCAATGGCAACGGTGGATTAGTGACGTCAATACTAAAATTACAAGGTGCGCCTATTCGGTCGTTGGCATCGTGTCGTCGCGGCTGACTGCGCTACCAACTGCAGGGACCGCAGTAATTGTATATGGCGCTCTTCTTGGCGGAGCTAGGGACCCTGTCTTGAGAACTCTCGACGACACCGGACGCTCTCTTCCACTCAGTCTCGATGACAGCGCAATAAATGCGGCCGGTGCAGCATGCGATGTCATCCTAGCGCAAGAGTACAACCTCGAATACGGTGTTCACACACTCGAGCTGACGCCGTATGGAGGCTTTGAACAAATAATGGCCATCTTTAGCGCAAAAATCTTCGATGCGCCATTGGTGACAACAACTTCATCAGCGCCATCCACTAAGCCGACATCGACGCCCGGCAGTAGTTCGCACACAGCAACGCCGCCGAGCTCTAACTCAAGAAGCGGTTCAGAATTAGGTTCTTTAGCTCCTAGCTCCGAAACATCGACAGGGTCCGACGTCTCGTCTGGCACACACGATCGAGAAGCATCTCGGGCTTCTCAAGGACGCTCTCAACCCCGATTGAGTCTGACACTGGTCTGTGACACATACACTGCCGATGGGCCATATTGACACAGTGTCCCAGCAACTGCGTCACTCGGGACTGTTCCTTCTCCCCATGGAAAGACAATACCAATCGCAGCCATCGTCGTACCTGTGGTGTTAATGCTCTTGCTTGCTTTTTTGCCGTGCTTTGGTGGTGGCTTCGGCGTTCACGGCGGCTTCGTCAACCTGTCCAGCCCTATGCCCCACCGGAACCTCCTTCCTCTTTACAACCGGCATTCATTCAAGAGAAGCGTGCCAATGGATGATAGGCGGGAAGGCAGTATCGTCTTCGGTTGCACTATGGCCCGAGGTTAGGCCGAGTACATCTGACGCATCGGACCCCCAGTTGCGCGCCCAAGAGAAGATGCGATGACTCAACCCCAAACGGGCATCCTTATATGAGTCGTCCCAATCCATGTCGCCATCAATCTCGGCTACTTCTCAAGTAACTCCGACTTCGAACGTCCCGTTACTTGGTGGTGCTTCTTCATCAAGTGGCAGCTCATCGCGAGCGACACCTGCGTCAGGTGCAAGCAATCCTGCGCAGATGCAGGCTCTCAATGAGGCAATGCAGCGCGCGGGGTTCTCGGCGCAAGCTCTGCTCGAATCTCTCAACCGTGTGCACGCACATGCAGACGCGGAAACAGAGACTTCTGTGCACTACACGGGAACGGGACGGAGGCGAACGGCACGGACAATGCCACCGCAATATCAAGCATAATTTGTTTTCTTCTGTCTACACATTGCATCGGTTTGGACTCGTCTATCTACTCACTTGGTCACTTTTTAAGGTTATACTCAGACCAGCTCTGCAATCACCTTCATTACTTTTCAACAAAAATGTCGCATGAAAATTTCCAGCATGATTCCACGATACGTACAACGAAAGAACTGGCGAAGCCAGCGTCCTGCATGAAGACGGGATTGAAGATAGTTGTAATTACTACATCGTAGCTAGTAATATGGTATCATTGGAACTAGTCTCTGTGGAAGGAGATGAGAACTTGGAGTAAGGGTGGCATTGTTGGTGTCATCGCGGCCGACTCGGCGCGGCCAACGTGCTGGCCTTCATCTGCGACAACCGTTCTCCTGAACCAACGATATCGCAGATTGGCACAAACCACTCGCGGTCAGCTCGGGGACGACAGTAAACGTCACATCATTTCCCGCAGCGACGGCGTATAGAGACTGTAGAGTGCTGCCACCAGTGTCAAGCGTGATCGTAAGCTTGGCTTTTATGGTCGATATTTCTCTTAGCTTTCAATCGCTTCTCGATTCTTGGCGAGGTCTGTCGTACTAAGAGCTTCCACGCGTTGAATAGCTCGGTAATACGAGTGATTCGCTGATCATAGCACCGACTGATAACCGGCTGCTCGTTCTGCGATTTTTTGTTTGCTAAGAGTCTGGGAATTAAATCATAAGAGCAGCTTCACTGGTTTGACGACGGGAATTTTGACTCGTGCGATCTGCATGGGCTTGGTTGTCGAGTTAGTAAAATACTGACTCCGCGTACACAGAGGTTATCGTCACTGTATCTTACAAGCACTTCTGTGGGCAAATGTAGCTCGATTGGGACCCGTTCCTTTCGCGCGGCATTGGAAGCAGCTACCAGAAGCTCTCAAGGAGCATTGATGAGTCTTTTTAGATGACGTAAATATACTTTCCGAAAACACTGAGCTTAGATATGTGAATATCAAGCTGAAAACGTCGTCAGGAGGATTCCCGCCAGAATCGCGCGTGGGATCTGCCGTCCTGACGATCGTGCTGGACTTAGGTGATTGCCGAATCGCCGGGATTCGCGTCGGAGCTCCTGACGGACCCCGCGCGTCCTCCTCTCCCTTTTCTTCCTCCAGAACCGCGCTCGCTGCCGCGCCGGTCATTCAGTCATCTCGCGTGCATGGCCGGACCATCGTCGAGGGTTGTTCTGCCATCGTCGAACGAGTGGCAATTGAGCGGGAGCGTCAAGCTCACGACGCGGCGCGAGATTCTGTCATTCTGCCCGCTCACTGCTGGCACCTCTGCTGAAGATCCTATTCTGCTTTCATTCGAACAATTGGGACATATCGTGTCTTTCCCTACACTCTCTTTTCACGGTACGTGCCTGACCTGAGTGGGGTGGCTGTTGACACTAAACCCCATCCGTATCAAGGTGCGGCAGTTATTGTATATGGCGCGGTGATTGGGAACGCGACTGGTCATTACTTTGGAGATATTGATGACGGTAGCTATCGCCAGGATGTACCATTAGAACAAGTCAATGCGGCGAAGACGGCTGCGTGCGACATTGTTTTGTTTAGTGTCAACACTGGCACTGATAGCGGCCCCGTTCACACCACCTACGTCCAGCCCGGCACGGGCAATGAGATCGCAATATTCAACGTGACGGTCCTGGATCAACCTCTACCGTCGTCAGCACCACCTGCCCAGCCGACATCAACTCCCGGCAGCAGTTCATCCACAGCAACGCCGCGGAGCTCCGACTCGGGAAGTGTTTCAGGGTCAGGATCTTCAACTCTTAGCTCCAGCACAACGACAGCATCAGACTCCTCCTCCAGCACACACGATCGAGAAGTGACCCGCGCTTCTTCAAGTACATTCTCAACGTCGGTCGAGTCGGACACAGGTTCGTGTCAAATACACTCGCGCTGTATCACGTTGACACAATAAGTTAGCGGTTGTGTCGCTAGGAACTGTTCCTTCTCCCCGTGGAAAGGCAATACCAATTACCGCCATCGTCGTTCCCGTGGTGGTAATTCTCCTGCTTGCCTTTCTTGCCGTGCTATGGTGGTGGCTTCGGCGTTCACGGCGGCTTCGTCAGCCCGTCCAACCCTATGCACCACCGGAGCCTCCTTCCTCTACACAACCAACGGCACTTATTCCGGAAAAGCGCGCCCATCGCATCATAGGCGAAAAGGCAGCAACTGCTTCGGACGCGCCATGGCCCGTGGCCAGGCCAAGCACGTCCGACATATCAGACCCCCAGTCGCGCGCCCAAGAGAAGATGCGACGACTCAACACCAAACGGGCATCCTTATATGAGTCGTCCCAATCCATGTCGCCATCAATCTCGGCTACTTCTCAAGTAACTCCGACTTCGAACGTCCCGTTACTTGGTGGTGCTTCTTCATCAAGTGGCAGCTCATCGCGAGCGACGCCCGCGCCAGGCGCAAACGATCCAGTACAAATGCAGGCTCTCAGTGAGGCAATGCAGCGCGCGGGATTCTCGGCGCAAGCTCTGCTCGAGTCACTGAATCGTGTCCACGCACATGCAGACCCGGAGATAGAGTCTTCCGTGCAGTATACTGGAACGGGACAAGGGCGAACGGCACGGACAATGCCACCGCAATATCAAGCATGATTTTTTTTCTACAGTGGACACATTTAAGTTTGGACTTTAACTATCTACTGATTCGCTCGCTTTGTAAGGCTAAGCATCAACCAGCTCTACAATCACCTTCAATACTTTTCAACAGAAATGTCCGCTGGCCAAGGCTATGATTTCTCGGCACTGAGCTTCACTATGGTTGGAACACCGCCCGA
>JAGTJP010000142.1:0-55835 GCA_020744175.1 Auriculariales sp. MPI-PUGE-AT-0066
CGTCATGATATCCATGAAGTTCTTCCGCTCCACGACCTACCATGTACGACAGGCAGGGATCCGGTTCATCACGCTAAGCTCAACGAGCCCAATCCTCGACCGCTTCGATGGACTCATGGAGAGCCGGAGCAGGCCCCCGCAGTCCCTCCCCCACTCGAACCACCCTATACGGCATCCCGTGCAAGGACCAAACCAGTCAAGACGAGCCCACTCCTACATGCAGCCGCACAGTCGTTAAGCCACTCCGAGCAGATAACCCCATGTGAGGCGGCCACCTGGCAACGACTGCTGCTGACTTTCCCGGCCGCTTTGTCATCCGGGCAAAACTACCCAGTCAGAACAAGGCGGAAGCAGCCAAGGGACACATCAGCCGACTCCCTGAGTTGCAGAACCCCTCGACGCTCATCGCGTACACCGATGGATCAATGTTTGACAACAGACATTTCGGGCGGGCTTTGTTCTCTATTGCAACGGCACCCAAGTCCACGCACTGGCAGTCTCAATGGCAACCAAGTCGGGGTCTATGGCGCCGAACTTGCCGCTCTCACCATGGCACTCCGAGCAGCCACTGAACACGCACAAGCATACCCCGAAGTCACTCGCATCGTGCTTTTCTCGGACTGCTCCGCAGCAGTCAACACCATCCACAACCCCAAACCCCGCGCGGGCCAGAAGTATGCAATATTAATCTCCCGTCTCGCGCTCGAGTTCCTTGATCAAGATCCTACACACTCAGTTGAGATTGAATGGTGCCCTGGACACAGCAATATCGATGGCAACAAGTGCGCGGATCGTCTCGCCAGGGAGGGAGCACTCATGCACCCAGATGTCCTCACTCCCCAATCACAATCGAATGCACGGTGCACATCCAAACAGGCCATGCTCAAGGCATGGACGGACGACTGGAGCCTCTCCCCACGAGACAGTAACTATGCCGCCTTCCACCCTCTGTCCAACTCACAAAGCATTTCACTGCCCTTGCTGGAGAGCGAGAGGGCGTTGGCGGACTCACACAGTGTCGTACCTGACACTGCTTTCAAGGCGCGTTCTACAAAAAAGCTTAGCCATGACGAGGCAGTTGACTGCCCCTGTGCTGAACCATTACAGACGCGCGAACGATACGAGGAATCCCGACACATGCTTCGCGATGCGTCTACCACCCTTGACCTAGGCACTATCATCGGCACAACGGAAGGGATACAAGCACTCACCAAGACCCTGCGAGCAAGTGGAGCCTTCACGAAAACAGGGAGGCCACAGGCTCAACACACGACAGCCCCTCCCAACGAGGATCCCACAGAGGAGCTGGATGGCTGATCGGAAGATGAGAATGAAGACGAGGAGGACTAGGAGTGGATATTTATACCATAACAGCTTATGTTGCACCTGCCGACCGATACTCACAACCAACATGCGCAAACACCCACGACAATCAGACGCTAAACTACATTCATGTACCACACAAACTCGTAGATAGAACATATGCGACCGGCCCACTGTATTAGTACATACGGCCAAGCGCTTTGGGCCACGGCTTTCGGCGCTATATAAAGTTTATCTGTTTGGAGCAACGTTTCTCTCGCCAGAAAATAAACTTTTCGCAGTTGTTGCCCAAGATTGCGTGCCGCCCCGAAAGATCGGTTACATTTGGGCAGCGGAAAGGTTGTGCATCGGTATGCTTGCGCCTGTGGTTCCGCAGCTCGGAACGCCGCGGAAAGCCTGAATCACACTCGTAACAGACGTATCGTCGTACCCGTCGGTCTGGAACCCATTTTTTTTTCTCAGCATGCGTGCATCTTGTGTTAGTTGCTAGAAAAGCTGCTTATTCTGCTCCAGCTTGCTCGCCCCGTTGGCCGACATCTTTCCTTCAGTGTATTACCATTCTGTTGTCACGGTATAATGTGGCTTCGTTCGCGGATGTCGTGTAAGCAGTAAGTTGGGTGTATGAGATCTGGGACCAGGGACTCGATGGAGCGCTCACTCTCAATCCAAGTGGGCCTAATGAGGCCGGATCTCAGTTCGAGCCTCTCATCCGTAATGCACGCTGTGTGCATCTATCAAGGGAAAAGAATCCTGCAGTGTAGCAGGAGACGGCTCACTGAAATTAACTATGCATTGTGCCATGAAGCTAGACACGGTCCCATCGGGATCATTGAAGGCGGAATTGGCCAAATCACGAGGTCAGGCAACTTGCATTCACGCCATCATGTCCCAGGTCCCCGCATACCTTGCTCGCCCATGGGATTTCTCTGTGGCCAAACGAACTCATGTGTATATCTATGACGACTCTACCGTGTGGCTTAAAGTCGAAGGTCAGATGTTCAAGGTTCGTCTTCTAGCTCTTGGTAGTTGGGAATGCGCATCCACGATCTTTTCAACGGGTCTCACGACGCAAGCTTGCGACAGTGTCTGCGGTCTTTAGCAATCTGTTCTGCCTGCCCAAGGTGCGCATTGGGCTTAATCAGTGCCGAGATACAATTGGTGATCACAGGGAACTCTAGACTGATGAAGAGCCGATCAAGCTCAATCATACCGTTGAAGAGTTCAAAGCGTTCCTCTGGTACCTTGAATCCAAGTAGGTGGCTCTGCGCTGCCGCGCACCGCTGTTTATATTTTCATTCGCAGCCACTTCGAGTTTTCAATCGCTCACCGATGGGGTTTGAACTGTCAAAAATTGCTGTTCCCTCTTCGTAGACCGATGTGCTGCTGTGGTAGCTCTAAAGGCTTTCATGATTGCGCGAGTATTGAAACAAGTGCGTGTGCTGTACATCAGGAAAATGTGGCACAGGTCACTAGCGCGAGTGATGGTGCATAGCAGCCTGACCGCATTTGCGTCCCCCCCCTGTATATAGCACGCTATGACTGCTAGTGACGGCTAGCGAGCACTCATGCGTGCAGTGCCGGTGCTATCTAGTTCTCGTTTGCTATGTAACATGGTCTGGCTTCCTTGGCCGTTGATGCTGCGCTAGGATGGGTTTGGCTGCACAATGACGAGACTTTCTTCCAGAATGGCAGTAATCAACATGAAACAAGAAAATCAATGAAATTGATCCAAGGCAAGTATGAACAATAAGGATTGGGGTTGCGGCCCAGATAGTGACGATGCGGGGGAGATGGCTCTCTAACGGCGACGGACACCATGGCGGCTATGAAGATATCATATGAGAGCTGGATCACATAAGGCTGCTTACTGGCTATGACCATCATACTAGTAGATCTGTAGGTAAGATCAGCAAGTAGCGCATCGAGTCCAGCACCGAGAACGCAGAAGCCAAAGCCAGATTGAAGCCCGCCATAGCACAGCGCAATTCGCACAACGATCATAGCACAGCACAATTCACACAACGATCGTAGCCCGAGTAAAACCCTGGAAAACTTGAGGTCAGGTCTTTCGCGCGGTGCATGGGACAGCGGCAGACAGTGAGCTGTTACAGAAAGCGGGAGGAAGGCAAGGAACGCTCAAACACCGGGCCAAACCGCACCAAACTCAACCACCCTGCTTCAAACTCCGCATAAGCCCTGCGCGTGACGTGTCTGTTAGTCAAACATTGGACTTGACGAAATTTGGATGGCTCTTCTGCTGCGCACGGACCAGCACTTTCTCCACTCAGTCAAGTCCTCAGATACACATTTTCAAGGCATATTTGACTTGAATAAGGGTGGGGCTGTTGCCTCCGTTGGGCAGGGTTGGGAAGATCTGACTAGCAGCTCTAGCCTACTGAGCGTCCAGAGTGCAATCTTGCAAGAGGAACATGATCATGCCCACCTCAATGCCGCTTAAAACATCCTTCTTCACCAACGGTTCGGAAGGTGCTGCAAACAATCGCTGGAGCGCAGAATTCTGCGGCACGAGGACGGCAAAAGTGCTGGTGACGTGCGGGAGCAACATGTTGGTGTCAGGCGCGGGCCCCGGCCGTTATTTGGCAGAACACGTTTTCCTGAAGTACGGCAGCCCTAAGCTCAGGATTCTACACTGGCTTGAACATCGTTCGCCTTACACATTGACACCAATCTGAGAATTCATCATTGGTCTCTCAGGCTCAAGCTCTCTATCCAGTCAATGCACCACACCTTCAAAGTGCAACGTCGACCTGCTTTTGCGGTTCTCTCCAATCGGCTTCGTTAACACATTTGTCACAGTTAACAGTCGCTAGATCAGCGAGATCGGACGGCATGCTCTTTTGTGCACGGGCTACGACATGTGCCGCCGCCAAAATGCTGAAGGCGGAGAATGTACACCACCTGACGGACCATGGTAGCAATGGTCTTCTTCGACTAAAACGGCGGAAAAGCCATCCAACACCGGTGTAATGCGGCCCCGTAACATCACACCATGTTTCACTGTTTTTCGCACGAATTAGGGAGAAAATGCATGTCCAGCGAAGCGAATGCAGTAGGTCATACCATAAGACTCGACAAGGTTCAATTTTGTCTCATCGGAGAAGACTACGGTGAGCCCACTCCCGTCGCTTCTTCATGCGAACTGGTTCAAGAGTGACCAATTCCTGCGCCGTATCCCATGCATGCCAATATTGGCAAACACCTTGTGCATAGCTCTGGCTGAGAGGTGAGGGAATAGCCCGGAAACGAGGAGCGTAGTCGACAGGAGGGCAAGCGAGACAGGCCCAAGCTGGATACGCTCCCGCAGATAAGTCCGTGCGGGTCCTAGCAGTGGTATTCACATGCGCGAGACGCGCATATACCGCGGTTTCGTCATGCGACATGGAGAGGGAACAAAGGGTGTCCGAGATGGGTGACGCGCGCAGGCGGGTGCGCAACGCGGCTCGCGTGAGCGCAAGACCCGCAAACAGCGCGATCCTGGCGTACGAGAGATGAGCTTGCGCGAGCGGGGACGCGACGTAGTTCGTGTGAGCGCGAGAACCGCAAAAAAGCGCGTTCTCGGCGTACGAAGGACGTGCGAGTGGAGGCAAGTCGCGATTTGTGTGAGCACGGGATCCGCGAGCGCACGGTCCCGGCGTACGAGGGATGAGGAGAGAGGAAAGTCGGCGCGGACGCGCGACGAGGCGATGGGTCAAGGACCGCGGAGACGCCGATTGGACTATGAATTCGGCGTAACGAGAAATGTTGTGAATTGAACATTCATCTATCTTGTTTTAAGCCACTACATGGGTCGGGTAAATGCTGAACATGTAACAACAAGCGCATTTTAGTAACCACTTTGGAAATGACTGGCGGTTTGGTGTGCCTCCTTTTGTGAGCGGTGTTCCACGTTATGGCCACAGTACTCTCGACGATTTCGCATATTTCTTCAAGATGGATTTTCAAGGAAATTTGGGTCGATTTAGTCGTGATATTGAATCGGACATTTTCAGGTTTCGCGAACGGAGCATTGGCACCTCCCGGTTCAGAAATGTTGAAATTTTACTATCCCGTGTGCGGGCCGAACCGGCATGTTGCGGGCCGAGTCTTGGCGAGCTTGGCAGGAGCGAATTCGTCAGACTTGTCGAAATGACAGCCGCCACTGTTCATCTCGCCACAGATCGACAGGCCCAACGCCGGCACGCCATGTCCCTTCCCCGGCGCGCAGAGACTGCAATTTTTCGAGTCGTTGAGTGAAAAGGTCGAAGCGGTAGCGCACATAACGCGCGGATAGCATCGACGTCAGACGCAGTGACGACGTCTGTGCGGCGTCATGAACACGCGTTCGGACCGCCGAACATGGTCTAGTCGCAGGGCTCGATAGCTCGACAGGTCGCGGCGAGTCGTCGAGCACGTCACTGGGTGCCACCCAGGACCCGCTCTACCAGCCCCCCTGTCGCTCTCGCTATTAAAACAGGAGGGTGCTAGTGCAAAATGATCGATATCTCTCTTTCTCACAACCACCATGACTGAGCGTACGCGGACACGCTGGTACAGCGACTGGCGCAACGACTTGGCCGCCGCTGGGTTCGAGTTCCTCGGTACCTGGTGCGTCGCGCGCGCGGGTCACTGACTGCTATTCTGAACCGACACATCCTCTATCGCAGCGTGTTTCTCATTCTGAGTCTCGGCACCGCGCAGTCGCTCTCCGTCATGAACAACGTTCGTCCATCCTCGCGCGCGCGCTCTCATTCCTTCACTCATTCCGTACGACACGATAGGCCAAACCAGGAGCAACCCTCTCAACAAGCAGCGACTACATGTTCGTCTCGGCCGGATTCGGACTCTCCCTCCTCGTCGCCGCCTGGCTCTTCTTTCGCGTCAGCGGCGCACTGTTCAACCCCAACGTCAGCACCGCGCTCGCCCTCGTCGGCGCCATCACGCCTCTCCGCGCCATGTTCTACATCGTCGCTCAAATGGTCGGCGCCATATGTGCTGCTGCAGTCGTCCAAGGTCTCATGCCCGGCACACTCGCCGTCAACACCACACCCAGCGCCGGCATCAACAAAGCTCAAGCACTCTTCATCGAGATGTTCGTCCCCTCCTTCGTACGTCTTCCTCTTCTCTCGCCTCAAATTTTCTTCTGCTGAAAATGAGTGTAGTTGTGTTTCGCAGTCCTCATGCTCGCCGTCGAAAAACATCGCTCGACCCCATTCGCCCCAGTCGGCGTCGGCATCACCCTCTTCGCCTGCGAACTCTGGAGCATCCCACTCACCGGCGGCGCCGTCAACACCGCCCGCGCCTTCGGACCCGCCGTCGCCTCAGGCCACTTTGGCCCCGCGCACTGGGTCTACTGGTACTTCCAGTCCCATCCTGTCCAAACTATCCCACTACCTCCCTCTCTCCACCTACTCACGCGCTCTTTCACTCCTTACTCCTTAAACAGGCTCGGTCCAACTCTTGGCGCCATCCTCTCCAGCGCAGTCTACATCCTCGCCAAACGCAAGCCACTACTGGAACCTCGCACCCGACCAAGACCACACGGACCCACGCAAAAGTCCCTGCGACGTCCCGCTCACAGCGACGGTCCATCTTCGCCTACTGGTGCCAGTGCCGGCGGGCCTGGATTATCGCGGTAGTTATCCTGATAGTGGGACCGTGATGATGCAGCGAGAGCCGGATCCTGCCGTTCGTGCTGAGGCGGGTCAGAATTTTCATCGTCAGCCGTAGTGTGAACGATTGCTTTTGATCGCTTTGTATGAAACCAAATTATATTTATCAGCCCGTTCCAATGATCCATATACAGTTCGACCACCGCGTCGTTTCCTCTTTGTCTACGTGACAAGACACGGATACTCTCCCATGCTCCCCGTATACACTGCGAAGCATTCACAGCACCACCTGTAACCAACGATGAGGCTCTTCTGTACCAAGGCATCATGAGGATATGCATGCCAGGGAAAGAATATATAAACACATTAGTCAAGATTCAACGTTGGACTGTATTTGGAGTGGCAGCGAAGTAACATCTATGTATGTAAGAGCAGCATGAATGGTACATGATATTCGTAACTTGAGCGTGTCAGGGACTTATTCTGCGGAGACGCCGCCGTTTCTAACTAGCGCTTGTCGCCTCGACAGCTGAAACCTCTGCCTCACTCGCGCTTGATCAGCGTCCTTTATCTTCAGCTCGGACAGATCAAGTCCCATGGAGGACCGATTGAACATGTCCCAAGCGACATGTCACCGTAAATGTCCTGCAGTGGGGCACGTGGATTTGGCGACCAATCGTCATTGTCCTGTCCCGCGGCGAGCATTTTGAAGCAACTGGCCACATGACCACGTGTATAGCCGCAGCAATGAATGCTCTCGTATTTGCGCAAGTTGGTGGCGCCGATGTTGAGACGCAGTCGGTCCAGGGCCGTGAGCACTTTATCCTCTCGGATATTGGCGCTCGTGTATTGTAGGATGATGAAGTAGCACCGCGCCTGGAGGTAGGTATCATCCAACATTTTGGCCTCCTTCAAAGCAATCGAAGGAACCAATGAAATCCAAGTGTTTGAGCACCAGCTTTCCCGTGCCATATCTAGAAGTTGTGGCGCGTGATCACTGCAACGGTGTGCAAATGAGAGCAGTCGCTTCATCTGCGTATAGTTGCGGCCAATCCCTGACACTGGGAGCAGTTTAAGAATTTCAGAGATGGCCCAGTATGTCGCGGCCGAGCACTGATAGAAGTGGGCCATGGATCCAATATCAATGATGCAAGCGAGGCGCATGTGATGATCTGAGTTTGCCATGAAGTCTGCAAATTCGATGTGGCTATGTAACACTAGGTGAGGCATCTGTGTGACTACGCCTAGCACAGAGAGCTCACCTGGCGTGAAGATACCAGAGAAACCATTCAAACTCGTCCACATCGTGATTAAGTTCGATGGGCTCCTGATCTGCCTATTGGTCCACACCAATCATCAGAATTGCCACGAACAGATGATCATCATATGGCTTCGAACCTTCGGCATGCTGAACAGATCCTCGAAAACGGGTGAAATCGAGGTGAGCCTCGCTATTGATACCTTATTGCACGAGCCATGTTAGTGGATTGGGCGTCCAAAAAGTCTTCGACCTACCCTATAGTTCCTGTGCTTGACCCGCAGCTGAGCAGTGCTGTCGCAATAGTTGTATTCATGAGTGCGGTCTCGTACAGACCGAAGCCATGAATCAGTGGCGTCTGCAGTCATGATGGTAGAACGGCAAGTTGCGAAATGTTGCGAAATGCCGTCGTTGTTGCTGCTGCTATAGGGACACTGTAGCCGAACTGAGCTCCGACCTCGCTTGCCCTTGCTGTGTCTCTGAATGAAACGTTTCCCCGCGCTAAGCCTCAACGATGAACCGACAGAACTTCTACGGCTGAGGCAAGACACGTGACGTTGATGGCAACAAGCAATGCTTGGACTGACCCCTGGCGAGTGAAATTCCAAACTTCTGAAAATCAAGGCAAGCGATGCACACTGAAGGCAACAAGTAGTGCTGGGTCTGGCGCCGAGGTCGGATCGAGCATCAATCAGTTTTCTCGATAAGCACTCAATCAATTTCAGCTCGTATTCCAGCTCGATTGTTGCAGTGTTAGAATAAAGTCCTTAAGCAATCACGGTCATTTTGAGAATCCTGTTCACAGGTTTAAGGCACGGGTATTGAGTATGTCTTGACCATCACCCAAGAACAGCAGAACTTCAGACTTGATTCTAATAAAGACTTCCATCTGATGACCTCGAATTGCTACAAGGATGGAGAGATTATGGAGAGAGTGGATGGGTTGCAGAGTCAGTCTGAGCGCGTTGACATTGCGCGCCAGATTCTGTCAAGACAGCCACGCGTGCAGTGTGCACGACAGCAGGTAGTGTGAAGAAACGGCACCATAGGTGCCGCGGGCTAACGTTTGATACCGAAGCCGAAGTTGCGAAGTGTGCACTGTCTTATGGGATGACATTTCATAATACGAGCTACAAACGGGTTTCATGTAAGGGAAGACGACGCGGATGAGCAGCAGGAAGCGTTCATATTGCTTGGTATAATACAAATGGATGGAATTAAAGCACATAGCACTAGGAGAGCACGAGGCACGAGACAAGAGCACGAGCAAGAGCAAGAGCAAGAGCAAGAGCAAGAGCAAGAGCAAGAGCAAGAGCAAGAGCAAGAGCAAGAGCAAGAGCGAATTGGAGCGGTACAAGCTATCAATAACCAATGCTTTCCGACCAAACCACCAAATCTTGATGCAATCCCTCCTCACACAACATGATCGCGGCTAGAAAAATTCTGACCAGCCTCGGCACGTATTTCTTCCGAATCCGGATCCGGCACACGCTGCAACATCACCATCGAGCTGTCCGGATAACTGTGGCGCGGCGCGCTCGGGGCCGAGCCGGTCAGCGGGACGTCGTCTGGACTCATGCGTGGGTCAATGACGTCCTGGTCTGGCGCCAAAGTCCAATAGTGGCTGCGTTTGGCGATTATGTAGACTGCGCTGGCGAGTACGGCGCCGAGGGTTGGGCCGAGCCTGTAAGAGAGTCACGCACGAGATTAGTAGATAGAGAGAAAAGGTATAGCAAAGAGACGGACCAGTACACCCAGTGCGCGGGGCCGAACTTGCCGGTAACGACGGCAGGCCCGAAAGCGCGGGCGGTGTTGACGGCGCCGCCGGTTAACGGGATGCTCCAGAGCTCGCATGCGAAGAGGGTGATACCGACCCCGACGGGCGCGAACGGCGTTGTGCGATGTTTCTCCACGGCGAGCATCAGGACAGCAAAGCACAGCTGCACTCATCTCAGTAGAGTAGAGTAATGAGCAGGAGCGAGACGACGACGTACGAATGCTGTGACAAACATCTCGATGAAGAGCGCCTGGGCCTTGTTGATACCAGCGTTCGGGACCGTATTAAATGCGACAGCGCCAGGCATGAGACCCGCCACGACGGCAGCGGAGCAGATCGCGCCAACCATCTGGGCAAGGATGTAGAGTACTGCGCGGAGCGGCGTGATGGCGCCAACGAGCGCGAGCGCGATGCTGACGTTGGGATTGAACAGCGCGCCGCTGACACGGAAGAAGAGCCAGGCAGCAACAAGTAGCGCAAGCCCGAACCCAGCCGAGACGAACATGTAATCGCTGCTCGTCGACAGCGTCGCCCCTGGGTTCGCCTGTTCGATCTTTGAGTGATTCAAGCAGTTCCCACAGCGTGCGATAGGGTGCGCACGTTGTTCATGACAGCTAGCGACTGCACGGTGCCGAGACTAAGAATAAGAAACACGCTGTCGAACAAGAATTCATTCAGCCACCACCACCACTAACGAAATAGTTAGGCGCGCGCAACGCGACGCTCACCAGGTACCGATGAACTCGAACCCGGCGGCACCAAAGTCGTTGCGCCAGTCACTGTGCCACGCCATAGAGGATCGCGAGAGAAGAAATGCGAGAGGTCAAGGGCGTTTTGGTGTGTGCGTCCGCCTTATGTCGGGGTGAGGGCTGGTAGAGCGGACTCCGGGTGGGGCGAGTGACGTCCCCAACCCTGCGGCTAAGCCTTGTCAGGCTGGAAACTGTCCCCCACTCGCCAATTCATGATCATGACGCCTGACAGACGTCTTGGGCGGAGCTGGCGTCGATGCTGGCGAACGTTCATGATACTCATTTTGGTTGCATTTGCAATCGGTTTTCGGAACAAGGTACTGCTCATAGCTCCAACCGCCACTATGATTTGATCGGACAGTCACATCGTTCGAAGTGGAGAAGTGGATTCGGCTTGCCGGGCCGCAAGATAACAGTTAAGAGACCTGCCGCTGGGCATTTCCGCTAGCCGAAGCGGACATAACAGGGGGGACGTTTGCCTTCTGGAATTCCAGTACGGCGGTTGACGGTGACGCAAGCATGAGCAGGTTGCAAGCACACCTTCCAAGAAGTGCAAGTGGCGACCCAATAGAATATAATCGATGTCGCTGTCATAGCTCACATGGGGAGAGGGCGGAGCGGCAAGGGTCTACAGCTAGCAATCTCCGCATTTGCATTTGCATTTGCAGCATGTCAAGCTTCCGTTCACCCGGTCAGAGGCTTACGTTAAAATAGCTTGATGGTGGGCAAGGTTGATTGTATGCAAGCTTCGTGCTTGCCGCGGGTGTATGCGAGAGCGGATACCGGAGCTATCAATGGAAACGGGTGGAAATACGAGAAGAACGACGCGCGATGTACGAGACCGGAGTAAAAGGAACACGCGCGCGCGAGAGCGCAGTGGATGTGGCCAATGCTCGTGTGCGGTGACGGCGACCGGCTGGACCAATACTACAGCACACTCCAGACCCACACTAGTACAGTAGGCGAAGAGCGGCGTGTAAAATGCCACAGATCTCTGAAGGCATGCGTGAGAAGAGTGAGTAAATAAGGTTGAAAAGTCGAGGACGGAGGAGTAGGTCGGAAGTGAAGAAGGGGGTAACCCACAATTGCAATGAGTAAAACTGAGATGAAGTTTAGTTAGCCAAGGATCTCAAACAACACCATCATGATAGAAGCCGATGTTCAGAAGACTGGTGCAGCGACGAGGACACCGTTGAGCGCGCACTATCGGCAGGTGCCAGGTTCTCCTATGCAAATGCTGGCGAGTTTATTGATATCCAGAGCATCATACGAGTACCTGTGTTCAAGCCGGATAAAGCGGTGGCGGACGGTTGCACAGATCTCAGCTCGGTCAACGTCGATCATCGACCAGGATCACGTTCGATCGACCTTGCGCGAATGGCAGCCATCGTACGCAAGGAATATCAACTAGGATTCAACTGTAGATGGCCAACGAGGATGGGAGCTGGTAACACGGTGATGAAGGAGCGCGTCAGAGGGCAAGGGTTGAATTAGCATTAGATCTCCGCGCAGTTACCACGGCGACCGCCGTTCTCGGGCAGCAGTTCTGAGTTTGCACCAAAGCGCGGTTTCGAACGTAATTACAGTATCCACATGTTCCAGGCCCAGCATGTTTAGGGCTCGGTGACTTCATTTTTTGAGGCATGTAAGTAACGTAACATGTAAGTAACGTAAGTAACTTTGTAACAAGGGTGTAACAGTGTAACATGGTGCTTTATGTAGTAGGATGCAGTGTATGATGCTAGTGCCAACCGTTGAGCATCAAAAGTGCATCAGGGCCGTTGTTCACAGCTTTTGGAGCATCCGTTGCCTCTAAACTGAAAAGCTAACAGAGAAGGTTTCTGAGGTGCGGATAGCGGTACAGCTCGGGGGAGTGCTGCACTTATGACAAACCGATATGAGACTTATTGGCAATTCAAGCCTTTCTTGCTGAGATATGGACTTCTCGAAGACGTTCTAGATATAAGGCATCTTGGTTGGGGGATTATTACGGCTACAAATGCGTGAACCAGGTCGGAAGGGTCGATTTTAGGGCGACATTATTTTGAAAATCTAATTTCATCTTGCAATTGCCCCAGTCTGGGGTATTCCAATGCTGCTTGTTTCAAGAAAATTCGTCTTGATTTGAGGGAGATAATCCCTTGACGAGTTGCGCCGTCGAGACGCGAGCCCGGTTTGGGCCGGTGCCACTGACGCCCGAAAGTGCTGTACGCGCGAAGGCTCGCAAGACCGGCCTGGACACTGGCGACCAAGTCGGACATGCTTGGTGTATGCGAAAAGAGCGCTTCCGTCGCTTCCGTCGCTTTTAATCACGCCGCTGGTTGCCGACGAGACCCAAGCTTCCGCACCGTGTTACAACGTGTTACACGACTTTTCCCGGGTCGTACGTGTAACATGTAAGTAACATGTAACTTACATTGTTACAATTACAATGTAACTTATTTGAAGTTACTCACCGAGCCCTAAGCATGTTTGGTAAGGCTTTAACTAATTCCGCGTGCCCGGCAAGTGGAAGAGTAGGTGCGGTCACATTGCTAACGCTTCCGGATTAGACACCTATGTAGCGAGATTGCGATAGTCGACCGGAAGCCAATGGCGCAAGTTCGGGTTAAATACATTTTCATGATCCGACACACTTACGTAAAGTGTACAATATTCATTTCATCTTCCGCTGCACATGCCCAGCACAGAGCAACGCCCGTGCCTTCATAACGCACGTGCTAGGTGCCGTATCAGGTCAGACATATAGCTCTCTTTCCAGTCTTGCAAGATTGACAACGCAGATCCGCCGTGTTTGTCACTGAACAATCAACTGAGACGCAGCCATCCAGACATAACCGCACAGAAAGCCTGATAATCATCGAGAAACAATGAATACCCGTGTAATGTTAGGACTAGGAAATGGTTAGTTGTGGCATTCTCGTGTGGGTTGGCAACAGCTGCACACTTCCGACTTCGCGAGGCGATACCACTCAATGCAAAAGGCAACTTGAAAAGCAAGTTGCCTCAGGGACACTAGATCAATGCATGTATATCCATCACGTCTATTCTCCCAACTGAGCCGCGACCGGAGATGGCACCGCTCTAATAACGCTGCTGTCATAAATGCCTCCTGGATTACCGCTCTCTCCCTTTTACTACCAGAGCCACCAATCATTCACACCGTCATGAGCCAGTGGAATCGATCTGTGCGAGAGCGGACACAGAACTACGTGTACGAGGACAGCACGGTCTGGCTGGAGGTTGATAAAACCAAGTTCAGGGTCGGTGTTTCTGCTACTCATGCAACTTCCGCGCTCACTGTAAAGGCGTCGCATAGGTCTCGCGTCGCAAACTCACGAGCGTTTCTCCTCTATTCGAAACCATCTTCGATTTGCCCAAGGTAATAAGCCGAACAACAGTGTACCCAAGTCAAACCGTAAAGGCTCATAACTTGACTTAGCAGGAGGATGAAGAGGAACAACCCATTGTCCTGCATCATAGTGTGAGCGACTTTGAGAACTTTCTTTGGTACCTACACACTGAGTACGTTGGCGCCGAGCGATTGTGCCACCATCCACTGACGTCCTCCACCCCCACAGCCACCTGGAATTCGAAAACTACAAAGCCCAGTGTCCGAAAGAGGAGCGATTCCGGCATGCACTGAGCATCGCATCGATTGCACACTTCTATCAGGCCACGGACATTGCCCGCTGGGCCATCGCAGAGCTGCTCGCGCTCCTCCCGTCAAGCAATATCAAAGAACATGACATATTGACGGGGATTCACAGCTTCTCGACTCGTGCTCTGGATATCGAGCCCCAGCTCTTACGCAAAGTTCAAGAATATTGGTGTCAGCAGGTCACCACGTCAACCGACCCCGTCCTCTGGCTTCGCGCAGCCCGGAGCGCCCAAGACCAGTACCTCCAAGCGTACGCCTACTACTACATCCTCAAGCTCAAGAATCTTGCTCTTCGCTCAGATCCTCGCCTGTCCACAATCGACAAGCTGCGTCTGCAGTGCGGGGCGGTCAATCTGCTCCGGTTTCAGGGACAGTCTTGCAGCTGCACCAACGTCCTCAATAATGGCCACACGTGCGGTCGCACTGTTGATCCTGATGAATGGACGGCAGCAACCAGTGTCGCGTTGAAGGACTTCTACGGCTCATGGTCCCTTTGGGACATGTTCACGCGCTCTGCTATGGGACTTGAACTTGCAGACGAGTCTGCGCTTATTAAAAAGCTAGGAGAGGATCTCAACAAGACAGAGTCTACGTGAAGGAAGGAAGAGGCAGATTCTGAGAGCCTTTCACGCGAAAGCGACCGTGTAGCATGTAACGTACAAACGCATATGCTATGTTGAACGGAGACACAGCGTTCTCGTAACGTAACAATCCATTCAGCGGGGAAGCGGTTCGAGGCATCATGCGGCAAAGATTATTCGTTCATTCATATTCATCACAAAGCATGACATGCAGAGACACACTGGCAGATTACGAGCGAAGTCAAATACACGATCGCAACAGCGACAAAAGCGCTGAAATGTTCCACATACAAGGCACTTGCACGCTTACAGACGGGCGTTCGCGGGGATCTGGCGTACGGCTTGCCGCACGCCGAGGTCACCAAGCACGTCCTCGGCGCCACCGAGCAGCGAGTCGAACGTGATCGTGCGGTGGTAGTGCTCGATGAAGCGACCCATGCCCGTCCTCGTGATACCACGACCACCGAAGATCTGTGCGAGCTCATGTCAACAGGAGAGACAATGGGTAGACGTGGGGACGCACCTGGACAGCGTCGCGCGCGGTCTCCTGGGCGTTCTGGGTAAGGTACATCTTGAGGAAGGCAATTTGGCCGGCAAGCTTGGAGCTCATCTCCTTGTACGACATGTTGTTCATCTGGTGTGTGACGCTCTCGAGCCAGTTCTGACCAGCCTCGGCGCGGGCAATCATCCCCGCCAGCTTGTTGCGAATAACAGCTTGAGCCATCAGCGGCTTGCCGAAGACCTGCACAAATGCACGCGTAAGCAAAGGAAAACGCGAAAAAGAGGGAATGCACTGACCTGTCGCTGGTTTGCCCACGTGATGCACTCTTCTACGATCGAGCGCTGGGAGCGTGCAGATGCGCAACACATGACCCACCGCTCGTGGTTGAAGTTGCTGAGGATGACACGAAGACCATCGTTGACCTCGCCCAAAGTGTTCTCGACGGGTACCTTGACGTTATCGAAGGTGATGTACGCGGTGCCAGCGGCCGTGCTATATGACGTCTTGATCTGCTTAGTCTCGACACCCTCGACACGCTCAATGAGCAATACGGTCAAGCCACCATCAGTGCGGACGCCCGTGGTGAAGTAGTCGGAGAATGTGCCGTTGGTGATCCACTTCTTGTGGCCGTTCACGATCCAGAACTTGCCGTCCTCGCTCTTGACTGCCGTCGTCTTGAGCCCGGCGACGTCCGAGCCGGCGTATGCCTCGCTGATTGCGAGCGAAATGAACTTCTTGCCTTTCAGTATGTCCGGCACGATGCGCTGCTGCAGCTCAGGCGAGCCGAAGTTGAGGACGGGTGGAAGACCGATGACCATGCCACCGAGAAGACCGTCGCCGTACCCGCGGGCACCAACGCGAGTCATCTCTTGCGTGATGATCAGCTCGTGGAAGTAGTCGAAGTTTTCAGGCTTGACAAGGTCGTTCGCAAGTGTGCGACCCTTCAGGTGCTTGCCTGGACCCATGCGCATGGCGTGCATCTCAATGCCTGCCATCTTGTCGAAGACCTCTTGCGAAACACGTTTGCCGTCCTCTTCGCGAAGTTGCGCGTCCTCGTACACCTCCTCATCGATGAACTTGCGCATGGCCTTCTGGAACTCGCGGTGACCGTCGTTGTAGTAAGGAGAGAAGAAGCCCTTTTGAAGCCATGTCGGCTCTGCATATGGGACGTCCGAAAGTTCGCCTCCTCTCCTCGACTCGATGAGCGAGAGCTCGCCCTTGACGGTACCGATTTGGAGGCGTGCGTAGGCGGGCTTCTCTAGTACTTCGCTCCTGTGAAGTCCGTAGAACAAGTCCGTGGCATCTTGGCCAGCTAAACAGTTGTCAGAGGAGCGTTCTGCATTGGAAAAGTCTGCGTGAACGAACCGACTTCAGGGTCAAGCAGAGCAGCGAGGCCACCAGGGTGGAGGTTCTGGAACTTGGAAAGGTCGTAGACCTTGCCGTCGATGATCACCCACTGCAGCGCACAGTCAGATTAAGCACTATAGTTACTTTCAAGGCCACGTACGAGATCACCAGACTTATTGTGCTATTCAAGGCGCGTCAGTACGAGGTCTTGTTGCGTTCTACAAGTTTAAAGTACCTTTGCGATCTCGTCGGTGGTAAATTCCTTCAGCTGCTTCTGCGCGCTCATCGTAGGTAAAACTCTGGGGTAGGTGCGGAAGACAGGAGGGTAGGAGGAAGAGTGACGACCCGGAAGTCGACGCGTTGGATTTATCACACGGTCCATGCCGGATGTGTGCCTACCATGTGATTCTACCCCACACCATCACATCCGCGCCCAATCACGCTCCGTTCATTACCTCCGGCCATTGATACCTCCGATGCTCGTGACAACGACTATCAAATTTGCGCTATTGGCCGTGGAGGTAGAATACAAGTCCTGGAGTCTACGATCAATTCCGGCGCCAAAGACTCGACCGCTCGGGTACAATTATCGCAAGACGCTGATCGTCTGAAGCTTCGATTGGAGCATTTCTGTGCGCTGTACATTACACAAACGTTGAGCAACATGCTGAACGGCACGACACGAGCCCGCCGCGTTTGGTTAGAAGTTGTGAAACAATGGCGTGTGCGCTCTTGCGCTGCGCTATATTCGCCACCTCGTACGATATGTCACAATAGTAAGCACTACAGTCCCTTTATGACGCTCAAATATATCTCTTTTCTCATGTACGCTGTTTATGAATTTATGGTCAACTAATCATCGTGCATATGCCTACTGTTCGCGAGTATTCAAGCTCTTGGCATACCCAAAGGTGAAGTGTCCAGACAGCCTTGCCTTCTCCCCAGATCTTATTTGGAGCAAACTTGCTACTGGTCCATTGCCCTTGGGATCAGGTCAGGAAGTAAGCAAAATGTGGTATTCACACTGGCCACAGAAGAGTACAGGTGCTGCCGGTGTGTGTGGATAGCAACTATTATGCCAGCAAGCAGCACATCAGTCTCGTGGTAGTGGCACTCGTACATTCCTCAATCGAGGAGAGGGGCCCAGCACACCGTCTTGATGGTTGGAGCATCGGTGGTGAATCTCATGCGACAATCACCGGTCTCATATGCAGGCATGCAATAACGGACGCCAAGAAAATCGATGAAGTCAAAGACGCCACTCTCGGCGACGGTGATGCAAATCTCGCAGTTATCCTCTGACGACGAGTTGTTAGTGAGTTGGTAATAGACAATATTGGAGAGATGCCATGGGCACGGCGTCTGTCGAGGCGGAGCGTGGGGTTGGTACGTAATCACACAATGCAGACGGGAGAGGGAACGACAGTGAGACGAGTGCCAGCGTGAAGCCTCGGCCCACCCGTGTGATTATCGTGCGACATACATTCAACAGCAGCGAAACGCAAACGGGGACACTGATCATTACATCGTGAACATTGCAGCCGACACGCTCGCTCAGAATTCTCCAGCTGCAGCCATCTCAGTGTCAGACACTTTACATTGTTACATGAAATTCGCGAACTAACAAAAGCTGTGCTGGTAGAATAGAGAACCAGGTAGAAATTTGATGCGGAGGGGTGAAACTACATACGTGCGCAGAAGAAGTCAGTGTGATCGATGTGTACACCGCGGAAGAGAGTAAAGGGAATATAAAAATGTTGCTCAAACATGTTCTCTAACTAGTAGATGAGAAATACTTGATGACTTCGCAAAGCCTGCTCCCAGAGTTCTGAGCTCCGACTATCAGCTCTATTTTTGTACCAGGAATTGCAAGTACAAAGAACATCCAGTTCATCTATAGGCCTGAAATCGTGAGCTTCGATAGTTCGAAGCCCATTGGCGAGTGATCGAACAGGGCCCAAAGCGAGTCTCCACTGTATTTGGTGAGCAGAGATACCTGGGGCCAGCTATCGTGAACGGCTGCAGGACGGCTTTCGTCATCCGTTGACTGCAGAAGGTTTAACGGATCGAGCGGGTCCGACGACGAAGTTTTGATACTTCGCGCCAATACCGCCCAAGAGTCGTAAGGCCTGCGCGGATCATTCCTCCGAGAAGGCAATGAGGAAGGTATGACGGTGGGAGGAGGAGCCGCATTGTCTGCCACGCCGTCGTCTCTCGGCAGATTCATTGCGCCGGTCTGAAGTCGAATCCTGTCGAGTGGGGATAGTCCAGTGTTGGATTTTATTTTCGCATTTCCGAGTCTGAGAATATGGAAGTACGCAATAGCCTGCAAGTACTGGTCTTGAAGGTCCTTGGCTCCGGCGAGCCAAGAAACGGGATCATTTGAAGCCTCGATTTTTTGACACCAGTAGGTTCGGACCTGCTCAATGAGCTTCGGTGCGTGTTCACTACTGAATGACGCAAATTTATACAGCCGCTTCAGTGTGTTGAAATCCACGACGCCACAGCATGGCAAGAGCTCGCTGAGCTGATCGCCAGCCCAGCTCGTGATTTCCCAGCACTGATAGAAGTGCGCCATGGAAGCAATACTTATGACGCGAGCGAAGCGCTCTGGGCGGGTTGAGAGTGTCATCCAGTCCGCGAACTCGAAGTGGCTGCGAATTATGAATGAACAACGGGATTGAAGCCACACGAGCAGACCCACTTGGCTTCAAGGTACCAAATGAATGCCAGGAACTCTTCAAGCGTATGATGAAGTACGATTGGCTCGTCGTCGCTCTACAGTGTCGCCAATTTTGTGAGAACATGTTGCGAGTGATATAGTAAGATCAATACATTTGGCATGCTGAATAAATCCTGAAATACTGGGGAAACCATCGTAAGTCTACGTCGAGAGATCTAGAATGGGTTTTGTGATCACGCTGTGTCCACTGTGAAGACTAGAAATGCAAACCTTGAACTTCTTGCTTTCAACCTGCAGCCAGACAGTGCAGTCTTCGTAAACATAGTCTTGCGTGCGTTGAGAAACGGACTGATCCCATGAGCGAGCAAGGTATGGGGGGATAGTCATGACGGGGGGAGGGCAAGTTGCTTGCAAGCCTCGTGTTTTGCAAGCACTCGACAGAAGACTGCAGCGGAACAGAGATCCGATCTCGCTCGGCCCTGAGTAGTCAGTATAGGTGTAAAAAGAGCGCATACAACTTTTAAGACTTGCCCGCAACTGCGACTCGCACCCGCAAGTGAGATGGGCTAACAAGTTAGTGGCGGGATGCAGCTCTGCCAGTGCAACAGCTTCCACGTTCGGTCCTAATGATGCACTACCGGGAAATGCTGTGGTTCTCCATTAATGCCGCTGCACAGAAACTAAATATCATAATTTGTGATACATGAGTGTTATCAGAGTCCGAACTCGATCGTGACCTCATGTGGTTCATTAGAGCCCTTCAACTTCCACATTCAATGTTGTAACCACGCTCATATAGCAAAATGAGCAGCTCTTACTATGAATATTACGTGATAATCATAATTAAGGTGCAAGCGCAATGCAGCGAGTCGCAAGTCACAAGCGGACATCAAACACTTTACCCTCGCTCAATAAACTCTGGCTTCACTTCAGAGTCAGATAATTAGTACTTCACACGGAATATATACGGACACAGTACTACAACAGGATGCCAGAGATTAGTAAATGGTGATGATGGCGGTGATCGAGGCAGAGGTGGTGATACAAGAAGACAGCAGGAATACACGATGCAGGGGCGGGACTTAGGAGGAGAGAATGCATCTGCGCGAAAAGGGTTCGTGTGGTAGACGCGTGAATCGCGGAAGAGAGTGATGAGGAGAGGCGGGCGGAAGGGGGAAGAAGTAGGTGTTATTCGCCTGCGCTACTAACGGCGGGAGAACGACTAGGTATGGAAGGAGACAGTGAATAATAAAGAGAACACCTTGAACTGTAGTCCGCATTCCGTTGGCGAATAAGCCGTAGATATAGCGCCGCAATTGTAACTCCACCGAGGATCATGTTGAGGAACGTTTTTGCTATTGTGTATGACGAACGCCGGTAGCGACGGCGACGGCGACAACGCTGCAGTCACAGGGCGGGCGGCACCGGCACCGATGGGCGTGTCGCTTGAGCTCGGCGTGGTACGACGTTCTACGTCGAAAAATCGAAAGGTCGAAGAGACGAGCGATGAGAGCATCGTGTTTGGAGTAGTGGGTTGGGGGCCAGTGGATGGACGAGAAAAAACAGAGCAAACCAAGTTGCAGCACTCAAACTGCAACGGCAGTTGTGCCACTCTCACACAAGGTCATCGCGATGGAAGTTCTGTCCGTCCTCGGCACGGATGGCAGGGTCGGGGGCGCGCTGCATTATGATAACACCGCTGTCCACGTAACTGTCGCGCGAGCCGCCGAGGGTGTTTGGTGAGGTGGGGCTAGAGCCCGTGAGGAGGACGCCGGAGAGGCTCGTTCGCGGATCGGTAGCGTCCTGGTCCGGCGCGAGGGTCCAGTACTGGCTGCGCTTGACGATGATGTAGACTGCACTTGCAAGCACGGAGCCTAGCGTCGGGCCAAGCCTACAGCACGCGACGGGTAGTGAGTGGGCAGTGTCATGGGCGGAAGTTCACGCAGGTCAACGCGCACCAGTACACCCAGTGTGCCGGGCCAAAGTGGCCACTAACGACGGCTGGGCCAAAGGCACGGGCAGTGTTGACGGCACCGCCGGTGAGCGGGATGCTCCAGAGCTCGCTCGCAGGTGAAGAGGGTGATACCAATGCCAACAGGCGCGAACGGCGTCGTGGAGTGCTTCTCCACGGCGAGCATCAGGACCGCAAAGCACAACTGCACCCCGGTCAGCAGAACATTTGAGGGGAAGCAATACGACGCACGGATGCGGTGACAAACATCTCAATGAAGAGTGCCTGTGCTTTGTTGATGCCAATGCTCGGCGTTGTGTTGGAGGCGATCGCGCCAGGCATGAGACCAGAGACGACGGCGGCAGCACAGATCGCGCCAACCATCTGCGCAACGATGTAAAGTATTGCGCGGTGTGGGCTAATGGAGCCAACGAGGGCGAGGGCGGTGCTGACGTTCGGGTTGAACAGCGCGCCGCTGACGCGGAAGAAGAGCCAGGCAGCAACAAGCAGCGCAAGCCCGAACCCAGCCGATACGAACATGTAATCGCTGCTCGTCGAGGGCGTCGCCTCTGGCTTGGCCGCGTTAATTACGGCAAGCGACTGCGCCGTCCCGAGGCTCATTATCAGAAACACGCTGTGCAGCAGGTCAATGTGGCGTCAGTGCGAGCGACGGGCAGGACGTACCAAGTACCGAGGAATTCGAACCCGGCCGCGTAGCAGTCGTTGCGCAGATCGCTATACCACCGCGTACGTTCAGACATTGAGGAAGTATTGACAAAAGTTCTTGTGAAGATTGTCTGATATGTCTGGCTTTGTACGGCGGTGATGCGCACCCGGGGCGGCGTGCGCGACGTGCCAACATCGCTTTGACCTACAACCGGACCATGTACGGCGTACGCCCAAGTCGGTTCAAAGCAGGTTCATGACGCCACACAGACGTCTTCCGCGGAACTGACGTCGTTCTTAGTTTCTCATCAGGGCTCGCTGTCCGCCGATTTCGATCTTGAGCACCTGTCAATCTGTCACCTGCCAGTGGTTGCAGTTGCAAATCCCGCCCTACCAGCAAAGTACATAGTTGACTTTAGAAACAGAATCCAGAGACGTTCAGAGTATTGAGTGTGTGCAGCACAGAATGATATACTGATGTTCGTATCCAATAGGAGTCCTGATCGCAGTGTAAGTAAGGAGAGGCATTAACTTCCGAGACTCCGCTCACGGCGCACCTATTCGAGACCTCGCTAGTTACCGTCCCCAGGCACGAATACGAATCCCGATATAGACATCACATTTTTTGCCGATCTGAACTTGCCCTATCTCGGCTAACCACTCAGACGACTAAGACATCGCTGCGTTGGGGAAATCTGGAGGATATCACATTGCACCACATTTACGTGGAGGACAACTAATGGCCGTTGAGGCAGCAAGTCCGCAATCTAGTGGAATAAGATCTCCTGCTCCCTATAACCCAAGGACAACGAAGACCTTCGAGCTCCCGTCGGGTTGCATCGGTCCAGGCTGCTCCGCTTGCAACGTTGTCCTAGCGGCGCGGTGCGAAAAGGTTAGTCACTTGTTACCTCATCAAACACTCTCATAACTCACATCGATGTGCGTGTCGACAATAGCGTCGGCCATGTCAGTCGATTTAGGCATGCGAGCTGGAACAGTCCTCGTGGAGGACGGGGACACGAGAAAGCGACAGGAGCGCGTTCCTTTATTGTTACGGTAGTAGCTCTGAGATCAATTCAGCCCCGCGATAGCCTGATTGACATCCGCTGTCAGGTTCGCCGGTGTCCCATCAATGAGTTGCACCCAGAAGTTTACAATCAAGGCTCGCGCATCCCATCGTGGACTGACGCAAATCGATCACGGCCTAAATGGTGCACGCTCGAGCACGAACTCTTCGGCACGTGCTCGGTGCCCCTTCTTCTATCGCCCGTGACCTGGCGGATAGTGGCTGCCGGCGCTGCCCGACGACTGTGGCCAGAACGCATACATTCGCAACAAGTTAGGAGACATGTGGAGACGGGGGTAACCAATGATGGGAAAGGGCAGATAACAAAGCGGAGAGCCGTAGGGTAAAGAAGTGCGACGTAGGTGCAAATCCGGTGCGAGTGCGGATGCAAGGAAGATAGATGAATCTTGCAGATGGATAAGAGGACGAAAGCAACTGTACGGGTCCAATGAAGCGGGGTTGTGGACAAAGAGTGGCAGAATGGAAAGGAAGCGATGTGATGTGTAAGTGGCGAGATGAAAATATGGACTGTCGTAGGATATCAGATAAGCATCGAAACGGGGTCAATGCAACAAGGAAAAAGCAGTGATAGAAATGAAGGAACATCAAAGGCGGCCAAGACGTCGCTTCTTCTCGGCTTCGTACTGCATCTGCTCCTTCAGCGCCATTTGGTCCTCGCGCTTGGCGATACGCGTACTGTAATCGACCCCGTCAGCCCTATAAAACGAAGCGCATACATCCTAACATACCTGCGCATATCTTCAAGTTCAATATCTTCCAACCCAGCCTCCATATCGCTACCATCATCGTCCTCAAAGTCATCGCGATACTCGCCCCGCGTTTTGCCCGACATGAGCTTCCAGATCATGTTGCGGTTGACGCCTTGGCCGTCGTCCGAGTACTCATCCTCCGAGTCAAGATGGTCCTCGTCGAGGTCACGGCGCCGCTTGGTTGGTGGCGCCGCTCCCTTGCCTTTGAACGAGGAAGAAGCCCCGGGTCTAGCAGACTTCACCGGTCTTTGGCCAGTTGAAGAGGAGCCTACCTTCGAAGCACCAGGACGCTTAGAGGTGGAAGCAGCAGGCGGTCCATGGCGAGAAGAAGAGGCGGTGGGGCCTGCACGTGCTCTGGCCTGCGGCTGAAACGCTGACGGAGGTAGGACAACAGAATGCGTGGGCGGCGGTGCCGGCAGCCCAGCACGCTCCGCATCTGTCTGGCGTTGCTTAGCAAACGCTGAGTCGCGCTTAGCTTGCTTTTCGACCTGCTCTTGTCGTCGGCGTTCCTGAGCCTCGATGCGAGCGCGTTCTTTTTCAGCTGCAGCGTCGTTCTTCTTCTGAGTACCAAACCAATCGTTGAAGCTGCGAGCATCGTCTCCCTGCAACACGCGACCACCCTCACGTTCGCGTTGCACATCGTCCATAGTACGCGTGTCTCGCTTCACGAGATTGAGTGGTTGTAAGTCGACTGGTAGCGGGTCGGCCTTCTTTGCTGACTTCTTGGACGAAGAAGATGCTGCCGGTGCTGCGTTAAGATGCTGCCGTATATGACGTGATCGTGCGTTTTGCTGCTGACTCGAGCTCTGCCTTGCGAATCTCGTTTTGGAACTTTCGCTGTCGTTTCTCCTCGCGCGTGAGTGTCGAAGTACCACCCGCCTCGGGCGATTCGCTGCGAGACTCCCGCTTTCGTTTGGACCCGCTGCCAGAGGTTGGGGATCCTCTGCGACTTGCACCGTTGACCGCTTCGTAGATCTTGGCCCGCCGTTGTGCCTCCTTGCGCTCAATCTCCTCCGTTTTAACGCGCGCCGACTCTGCGCGCTTCCGTTCAACCGCCTCGGCGCGCTGCTGCTCCTCGAGTCGTTTCTGTCGGAGTCGTGCCTCGAGCGCGGCTTCCCGCTTCTCGCGTTCGACCTGCGCGCGCCGTTCTTCTTCCTCCTTGCGCTTGCGCGCATCAAGTGTCTGTTGAAGTGCCACATTCGCTGATTGCGTATTTTGTTGTGCGAGCGCCTTGAGAGCGCTGAACGACGACATTGCGGCTCGGTGGCGGCCCAGGTGAATGTACAAAGGAAAGCGGCGTGGTCGGTCGTCACCGGTCACTCTCGGCGCTTACCCCTCCGACGTCTGGTCAAGGTAACCACGGTCTTGTGCTCATCACAATACAACAAGTCTTAAATCAAATCATGCTTTTGGAAAGCTGTTTTATGTTCCATCTCTGAAATTTGTAGGCTTTGCGTTGTTATGTGCTTCCATATGCCCTCGCCGCCAGTGGTCACCATCAGGTCATGGCCTCGTCGCTAAGCGCGAGGTCGCGTGCAAAAGTGAAAAAGCTGATTCTGAAAAACCAGTAGCACCACGTTTATTGGGAAGGTTGCAGAGTTAAAGCAACCGGCAGATACATCTAATTCCGCACTCATCTCCGCTCGGCGGGTGCCCGGCTTTCTTAGGGAAAAAGAAAGACAGTTCCAAAGTGAGCACTGCAAAATTATGGTGAGCTTTCCAGCTTGGTGTGATGCATTAAGCGTCGTAAACTGTATTTTTCCCTCAAGTCAAGCGTAGTATTGTGCATCTCAGTTGCGTGACTTTTAGCGTCAAACTACCATTCCGTAAGAGCAGCTCGGTTCTGGACCGACTTCCGTCAAGGCTTGATTCGCAGACAAACGCCAAACATGAGCGATGTGGCGGACTAGGACCCAGGTACAGATCGGTGAGTAATAAACAAGGTTCTGAGTGAGCGGAGTCACATACATCGGATCAGCTGTCTTGTAATATGTATCCTCCAGGCGCTTCAGAAAAGGCCAACTATATCAGGGGCATTTGCGTGCTCGTGTCGACCCGTGACTTCAGCGAAGCTTGTGTCCCTCAACACACTGATTGCCGGCAATTGAACCTTCTGACGCGATGGAGCTGTTGGGGCATTGTAACATCGCTCACATATCCCATCGCAGATTGGCACCCCGTGCGGTTCGACCCAATGTTCCGGGACACATGCCGTAAGTCTTAAGATTTAGCTGAACCCTGCCAGTCTGCTGCGGCCCATCGGAAAACACCATTAGCCACGAGGGTTGAACCGAAAACTATTTCTAATCTGGTATTTTGGAAAGGGGCGTTTTGGGGTACGGTAGTCACGAGCTGCTCCAACTGAAACGGGTCAACCCTTGGACAGCTCTGTGTAGCATTCAATGGCCCACATTGGGAAGCCACACAAACTGCTGGGCGTTTGCGAAAGCTGGCGAGTGCCTTGTTAATTTACTGGCTCAGATAGCTACATCCTGCCTGCTGCCCACGTGTTTTTTGCGAGAAGTGCAGGGTGAGAGTTCGACGCGCACACATTGCATCGATTTGTCTGGTCCTGATCGTCGATTTATCCACGCTCAATCTGCGCATCTACATTTGTCGGCCGATGAACACTGATCGGGCCTAAACTTCAACGGCATCACCTAAATATCTGCATAATCTCGAGATCATCGGGTCTGGGAGTGTGAAACTGTGGCGTCTCAGCACCTGCAACCTGTAACCAACATGCGTCGGCGATCACAGATCTTCGCTTGCAACCCAACTCAAACGTTCTCTGAATGTTCAACCAGCAAGTACACCCCCTTCTCGACCGCAGCAATATCAATCAACAACACAATACGGTGCGTGAGACTAGCCCGTGGGTTCTGTGGGAGATGGAGTTTGTCTTCAGTACTACCAAATCTCACTGCTATCGATGCTGCATCCTCGTTGGCCAAACGTGGATTTATCCAGTCGGTGCCAATTGATACGCAAGGCAAGACCGCTGATTCTATCACCGGGTGGTCGGAGGTGAGCGTAGAGTGTGTCCGAGGTTCGGTCTTTTGTATACTCACCTGGTCCCTCATCACGGTGAGATGCGATCGCTAACCGTACTCAAGGCGCTCCAGAGCAAAGGGGTCAGCTGGAGATGGGGCACCGCGGCAGAAAATCGACGCACGCAAATACAGGGAGACGGGACGAGCATCCCGCGGGGAAACGCGAAAGTAACAAAGCGCGTGAAGCTCTGCTCAGACCAAAAAAAAAAAAAAATGTTCATGACGCAAGCTCCCTCCCGGCTTAGAAGTAGCCGTCGAGACATCCTTCCGTGTCGTAGAGTGGATAGATGTATACGAGACCATCCCACCATTCACCCGCGAAAGGTCCATCAGTCATATTTGTGCCGAATGAGCCTCTGAATTGGATGTCCCACGGTAGCAATTGGGATTGCTCGACAGAAGTCGTCCCCTTCGCCAGCATGCTGAAAGAATCGTATCCGAGAAGAGCTCGTCAGCTCCACGGAAACTGACTGTGCTCGTGTGCTTGTTACTCACTCTCTGTGCCTCATCCACTCAGCCGAAACAGCCACTTTATTGGCGATGAACGGCCCAATGCATGACCCTCCTTGCAGTCTGGTCCAAACTATGCATCGATACGGCGCTGATTGCCACTTTATCTAAATCTAGTCAATTAATGCTGCCCGTAGCATCTTTGAACAGAGTCGCCTACTCGCCGATGGTCTGGGGCACTCACGTGTTAGCTACACCCCAACTCTACGGATACACCGGCAGCGATTAAATCACGATCGAATAAGTCAACATCGGCCTCTTCATCCATCCTCCTACGAACTCACAACGAACCCTCGCGGTGAGGGTTTGACTGTGAGGCAAATATTAGCGGCTTTGAAACATCGCGGACAGTAATTCATTTGGAGTGGGGTAAGCCGATGCCTCACTTGACTCAAATTACGCTCTTGCCATGAAATCGGGAAGTTTGGCCGCGGCAGTAATTTCCTTTCATGCCCGGCTTCTTTTGGATGCTGGGATTCCGTTTTGACACACGATTAACCGGACGATGCACCGATGCGTTCGATGCCGCATACCATCGAGAAGTGTTTCGCCACAATGGGAAAGCTCACATGTCTGACGAGTACAATGAGCACATGCCTTTTGCCCGAACAGCTGACAGCAGGCTGATTAACAGTTTGTCGGGCGCATCTAGGGAAGGCAAGCGTTGTTTCAGCCACCCACGACCCATCGATGAAGATTGTGCCTCAGATATTAACAGGGTGGGCAAGCACAAGAAACAATGTTACAGTAAGGAGGACTAGAGAGACGAGGGTGCGGGTGCAAGAAGTTACGAATTTGGATACTTCCGCAGGAAGCGAAATGCTGACACTGATTGTATACTTCGAAGCCTTGCAGCAGGGATTGGCTATATCCTCCCATTAATCCAGTCTGCTTTGTGAGTAATCTAGGCAGGTTAATCGACTTTCAACCATTGCAACTACGGCGAGGAGTATGTATGTATATTCCAGATGATTCCAGATGCGAAGCTATCCAGGGTCCCGCTGTTATCTCTTTTCGCCCATGAGCTAAGCAGCTGAACGAACCCCAAAAGTGTTGCCCGTCACGCAGGGGAAAGCGGTCACGTGGGTAGTTGAACCTCGCCCGGGTCGTAGTTACTCGCGTGGCGGCAATCTCCAACAGTACTTCTGGCGCCCTACGTGTACATCTCTTCGGCCAGATTGATCTATGCCAGTCTGCGATGGGATAGATGGGTCTCAATGCTAGAACTCTGCGTGCAGCTCACTGCAGGGACGCGATGCAAAACCAGCAAGCATGACATTGATTGTTGGTCACGATGTCCGGAAACTTCACAGATCGAACGGGTACTACATATGCATTTCATTTTTATTGAACTGAAACTATAAAAGAACGGGCTGCTGTTGTGTTCTCATGTCCCCATCCTCTACAAGGACTGTGCCAACTCGCCACTCTAAACACACCGATATGGCCAACGTTTTTGCAGCCGCGCCGGCCAATGTGAGTTCACAGCACATCTCATGGCGCGACAGCGGGATTTACCTCTCTATGCCGCGCCGCTAGGTCCAGGTCGCCCAGAAGGCGCAGCTTGCCGCCCAAGTCAAAGTCAGCGATGCCAAGGAAAAGTCCGACCCCGCGGTGGGAGACATCAAGACGGACTGGAAGGACCTTACCATCCTCGGCTATTCGAAGCAGCAAATCTACGACAAAGTGAATGCTCTGCGCGACTGTACCATGAACTCGGTCGAAGACCTGTACCTCAACGAAGGGATTGCCATCTCTCGCAAGTACGCACTGCTGCTTACCCCACTACTCCCGGTTGAGATCACGTAGCATTTCATTCACAGTTGGCTGTCTTGCAATGGACTACGCGGTGACCCAAACACAAAATACATCTCCGATCCCGTTGAAACAGAAGGAGGCGAGACAATTCTTCGAGAGTGGGACAACACCAGTGGCGCATGCGACATCCAAGATTCCGGAGTAGAGCAGTGGAAAAAAGTCACGGATGCTAAGCTTGAGGTTCAAGCTGGTCCGCCATCCAGTCCATTGCACACGGGCTGTACTCACATTCATCTAGTCATTGCTTTCACTGTGGACGGTAACGTCACGATAGATAGTGTCGCAGGAACCGACATCCAGCTCGTCTTCAATACGCTCAACCAGCACCCCGTATTCCGTATTAAGGAGACAGTGGAGTTCACGCCATGGACCGTCACGTTCGTTATCTTCCTCTCATTGGCTTATGGGAGTTAAAATTCCTGCAGAGTCCACCCGGGTGAGAAAGCGAAGCTCGTGAGCGTGCCCAAGACAGCGAAGACTACGGCGGTATACACCCAGGTATGTCGTCTCGATGTATTTAACGTCGCGCGCTGAGTTGAAAATGCATTGTAGGACTTCGCCCTCGATCAGGACAGCATGATTGCCAGTACGTTCCATAGACAATGTTTTACGCTTCGCTAATAATGGGCCTATTACAGCGGATGGTAATGAGTAAGTGATCATTTATTATTCGGCTCGTCTGCTCACATCAGTCTCACAGGTGGAAGGGCGATAGTGAATGGGTACGTCAGAGCAAGGCTGTTGGAACTTCCGCTTATTACAGCACTCAGGGCTTCCATCTCAACACCCTACTCGCATACCCGAACGGCACTTTCATGCTCGACGGCACTGGCAATATCGTGACGCAGGAGTACTTCATCTGGCGCCGCACCCCAGCCGGACGGTGCTTCGCGAGTACTACGGTGTGCCTGGCGAGGCTCCGAGGGTCATCGAAGTGCCCGAGTGAGCTGGCGGCGAGGCAAGAGATGTCCACAGCATCTTTGTTTCCATGCCCTACTCGCCTTCCTCGCTTCCATTACCTACCGCTCGCAGAAAACCCCTTGTAAACCTGTAAACCACACATATGCAGAGCGATGAATGTCACACTTGCTGCCCCATTGGGTATTTTGTTGGCTTGAAAACACTAATCTCGGCTATCTCGTGGACGGATACTTTGAGACAGCTTTCTCGGCGAAGTTGTTGTAATAGGCTACTCAGCGTGGCCTCAATGAAGTGGGTAATGTATCTTGTCGATCTTGATACTTCTGTACTTAGAGCCTAGCATCGGCAACGAGGATTTCCGCTCTGGAGCCTCGGCGAGCAGAACCCCTACTCTGAGGGTCGACCCGAGGACCGAGAGCCGCCTGAGACTCCAGAGCTGTCAGAGTTGCTGTTCATGCTTCTTAACGAGCAATACGTTGGGGATTTTCAGATCACAAACAGATGCTTGAGACCTCTGTGGTAGTGTTTAATGACATGAGGAGTGAAGGGCAAAGAAAGTGAAATTCCTGAATTGTCAGAGACGAACCCTTACTCTCAGGGTGGCCCGAGGCGCCAGAGCGTACATCGCCGTTGCCAATGTACAGAAACGGTCGACAACCACTTATTTGTATTATTCAATGCGGCAGCCCAATATCGGGAGCGTGGCACGTTACTCACTATATACACGGAAATGTCCGACGAGGAGCATGAACAGCGCTCTGTGGTGGTGTGCGGGCTTGAGGATCACATCGCTGTTCATGCGAACCTGTACTTACGTACCGTAGCAGTGGCTCTTTCGAGCGTCGATCTTGGCACGCTTTGTGTCTCCAGTTGTCCACATCCAGGAAGTCCGCGTGATCGCGTTTCTGTCGGGCCCATTCCGATACAACCAACGCACCTCGACTGCTAGATCCAGATGCGCCACCGACTTATGAAGTTGCACGACAGCTTTGGGTAGTGGCAAAGTTGCATTTGCTAATGTGGACGGCACTGCTGCAGAGCTAGGGCTCAATATGGTCGCCTAAGGCCAAGGGATGTTGCGCGCAGGCACGAATGCGATCACAAGGCATGCGGAATGAAGCTCACCTTGCGTTGAGACTTGATTGCATTGGTTGTAGATAGCCAGTAGCTCGTTGACTAGAGGTTTCGCGAAAAAAGATATACGTAAGCGTGTTGAAAGCGCAAAGTTCTAGTTCTTGATTTAGGGCTCGTCTTAGGGAATAACAGTCTCTTTCAGCTCAAACATAAACGGTGGTGGCGTGGTGAAGAGCCCTGCAGATCTTTGGGCAGAGCAGCAATACATGTAGTTCAGTAGGGAGTACATACAGAGGTTACTTCTCTCAACCATGATTCGGCGCAAATTCGGGTACTCCAGATTCAGAACCAGCACGCGAAATGAATTGTGACTTGAGATTAGAGCAAGCCTTTCCACGCGGCCAGTCCAGCCGTAGTCAAGAGATCAAGAAAGAACTCGGCGACGGCCATAACGGCGGGCGCTCGCTTCGAATCTTTGCCTCCTGCTGAGCCCACGAATGGCTTCAGCATCCGCACCAGCTCCTACAGCTCCCGCGGCCTCATCGTCTCTCAGATGCTCCTTGTGCACAGACCCATTGCTATCCTTCAGTGATCCTGGCGAATCAGAGGACCTGCAACTCGAAAATGAAATGCAGATCGACTCTGGGCTCGTGTTGGACGACGTCGAGCTCGAGTGCGGCCACCACTATCACTGGCAATGTGTCTTGGACTACGCAGAAGAGAATGGACCCGATGCTGCAGCCTGCGCTGTCTGCGCAGTTCCACTCTACCAAGGGGTCGGACACGGCAACGACGGGGAAGAGGGTCAGTTCTTGGTGATAGTGCGCAATGAAGGCGGGTACGTCGATTCGTTGATATGCTCGCATCTCTTCGTCCCCGATACTCTAGTGTCACCCTTTTTATTACCCTTTAGCCGAGGCGGGTGACGTTTACTCGACTCCGAAAACGAGATAAACATTGTCCCATTTCACCGTTTTTTGCGTATAGGCTTTAGTTTTCCGCTCTTGTCCCTTTTTTATATCGTCTGCTCTCATCAAGCGCTGTTCCTGCCCAATCCGAGGAGTGATTCACGACGATCGTCACGTTGCGGCGATCCGGCCCTATTATCCCGCCGCCCACAGTTGCTGCCATCCAAACCGCCGTTGTCATGGTTCCTGCCACTTTATCTCTTCCCTCAACACCCTCATATTCCATTGCCTCACTTCCTTGACTCTGACAGGAAAGCTCGAAACTGACCCATTCGGTCACAGCGAAACTCCAGACTTCGACCTTGGCGCCGAAATCGCCCATCAACGATTTCTTGCGGCCAATCCACGCATTGCGCGCGCAGAAACGTTCCTCTCGCTTGTGGAGCAAGGGGACGCCGACGCGGCCGAAGCATTTCTAAATGCGGATCCCGAGAACGGTGGTGGCGAGTATCGGCAGCTTTTTGAAACTAAACGGGTTTACTGACGCGAGTGAACCTTAGAACCAGTGGACGTCAATGCAATCAAGCGCGGCACCGGTCAAACGGCATTACATCTTGCGGCTCTGAATAACGAGTGCGTTGTGACTGTATACGACGCGGTTCTCCGCTAACCGCAGCTCAGTGAGCCCGGCGTACGTATGCTCCTCGCCTACGGTGCCGATCGGACCATTGAGGACGACACTGCGGAGACTGCCGCAGATTGCGCGAAGAGCGTGAAGGCAGATAGCGTTTTACGTGCTCTGACTGAGTAGTGGTTTGGTTTGAGGTTTGCCGAAAACTCTTCCTCTTCTCATTTTGTACAATCAGCTCACCGTCGTCTTCTGCTACCACGATGTCCTAGGATTTGAGATCGCTGTCGTTCTAGACGAGCACATTGCAAACAAGAACGGAAAGCTTGTATGTGTACCTTGAGCTTGTATAATGGATTGTAGCAACGATGTCACTGCAAGGGTTTCAAACCGTACCTCAAACCTATCGCTGCGTCTGCTGTTGCATGCTGCGCTCTAAATGCCACATTTTCTCGACTACTCAGACTATAACGCTATGGTATAGCCAGCCAGTACGCATGAACACCGGTGCACGCCGAGCACGCCCCTTTCCGTTTCAAGTTCGTTCGCTGTTTCATTGGGGCCGCCCCGCCAACATGTCGCCATTCCTCGCGCCCACGGCTGTCACGCAGCAAAATGCGATATTAGCGAATTGGTGCTGCATTAGACACTGGCACAATGCAAGGGCATGCAGGACGGTGCGCGGAGGCTGAGCGCCAACGGTAGGAAGATGAGCGGCGAGCGCGCGGTGCAACTCGGACTGAAGTGGCTCGACCAGGCGCATTCTCATCATCAACAAAGCATTCTAATTGAAAGCTTTTGGGATGTGCAGCACAAACACACGGGATATGCGCACAATCGAAGAGGTATGTTGTGGCCGTCATGGCGGCCGGTCTTTTTGATCGATTGTGCTCGCAGTCAAACGACTGATTCGCTACTCACAGATGAAACGACCTATCGGCCAGTCGAGTAGCGTCCTCATCATGAGCTCAAGCCCACCACTCAGAATATCAGGCAGAAGCGCGACTCGCACAATGTCGCCCCCAAGCTACGTCAGGTCGAACTTGAACGCGGTAGCCAGGCTGCGCCACCACTCACCCACTACCTTGGTTGACCACCTGAATTCAAGCCTCACTCTTGCTCTCGTCCCCGGCCCACTTTCGGTGCATCTGTATCCCGTCATACGCCAGCAGGTGTCTCCACATTGACACACTCTGCTGCACCTACGGCCGGATGGTGTTTGCCTAACCAAGAAACCGGTCAAGTCGTGCCGACCTTTCGTATCTTCCTCGTCAAAGGCAAAGGCGGCTACGTCACTGTTCAAGCGTCGTCGCGACCCCGACGATAACCGTCTCTACTCTAAGTAAGGGTAGTATTCGGACAATGTCCATCGCATTGACCATAACGTGATTTGAAGGGTCATGTCAGGCGAGACGCGCATCGACTATCGTGACAGCTTTGAGGAAGACGGTTACAGCGACATGGAGGTATGCTCGGGAGACGTTGAAGCTGAGGACTTGCATGCGTAGGTGTGCTGGAGCGGGTGTCGCCAGAAATAGCGGGCTAACGGCCGGGTTTATGGTGCTCGCATCGCGGTGCGCCGGACTAGATGACGCCCCGCGAGTTATTTCTCTTTTTACTACTCTGTGCTTGGTGGCGTCGACCTCATTTTTTACTCGTCCGATATTCTATGGCGTCTATCCCTTTCCCTACGCACCTGGCTATTCCGCATCGCTACCTTTCTTTCTCGCTCATCTCAACCCTGATTTGGTGGACTCGTACAGCTTTCGTCTGCATCTGAATGCTCTGTCTGTGTTCCTAGCATCCGCACTTGTACCGGCTCCCCATCCGGGGCACATTTTTTACCTGACATCTCTCGACATCGCCACCTACTGCCTTTCTATCTTTGGGGTTTGTCTTTGCTTTTTCCGCTAAACAGTTGTAATAAATATATGTTGTTGGGTGCCCATCTCGCGCTAAGCGTGCGGATATGCTGTCCCGTCTTCACGACATGCGCCCCGCTTCGATTCCGAGCCCCAGCACGTGGGTCAGCCGAAGCTGCAAGCCTTCAACCGCTCCGTCGTGCATAAGAAAAGCGATAAATACACAGACCTAGCCGCAGAACCATGGCCTCGACCAGCACGACGGAAACCGCGTCGATTTCCGCGCGCTTGACAATTCATATTATGCCAATGCACCCATTAATACGTGCGAGGATCGGTTGAGCTTTTGGAACTCAACACCGATGAGTGCTTCCTCGGTCTTCAGCTGCTTGCCTGACCGCTGATTATATCCATCTGTCGAACGGGAGATGTCAACGGATAGGTTTATGCTTAACAACTTACTCCGAACGTTTCGGGGCCTGCGCGGCGATTTTGCTCAGTTGAACCTAAACCGGTGCATGCGAGTGCACCAAAAAGTCTGCGGATGGGAGTATAATACCTGTGAGCACACGGCCCAAAATTGGCGCCGGGTAATACACCTCGATAGCATGCACTGTTACGACTGCTGTAAAGCCCGTTTGACGAGAACAAATCAAGCCATGCATTTGGAATTGCAGGCGGCTACTCTGGCTACATGCGTGATTGGGACGGTCGGCTCGGCGGGAGCGGCAGTGGGAGTGGCATCAGACATCCCTTCTCGCGAACTTCGATCTACGAGTCATTGACGACGAGATTGCCGTGATCATTCCCAATGCGGCTGTCGAGGTTAAGCTGGCTCGCTGGTGCGTAAGTGCCATCGCTGGTCTTGAGGCGCGCCTGCAGCATCGTCTGGCCTGGCGTGAAGATGAGGGTCGTGTAACCCCATTGTGCGTGCTTGGAGAAGTCGCTTCCGCCCCACACGAGTGTGCCATTTGAGTTGCCGATGAAGCCATTGAGATCGAGCGTCTGAGGGTTGTCACCGTCCGCGTTGCAGGACAGAATGTGCTCGTCAACCAACTGGATCTGCTTGGATGAGTTGCTGAACGACATATCTGAAGTAGTCATGTCATTGGTGTGTTCTTCAACTCGGCGTGAGCAAGACCTACCTGGCGATCGGTGTCTGGCTGTGACACAAGAATGCCAAATAGCGGATTTGCCTGGATCTGCCAGGATCCAAGTTGACGTAGCCCGGATCCGGGCTCCTGATAGGTGCATCTGGGCTGCATCTGGGCCGGATCCGCTTGAATCCCGACAGATTCACGGGATGCGGCCTGTCTGCCAAACAAGAAAGTTGTGTCATGGGACTCTGGTAAGTGACTTGAGGTCTCTTGCAGAAAATAAATTACGACACAGAGCTTCTTTATATATGTCTGTCAATGAACCGAATAGCCTTTGCGGGAAAAGTGTCGATGCGGCCCGAGAAGAAACTATCTATTGCTTCGGTATGTCGTATTCCGATCTCGGCGAACATAATCCCGAGTGGTTCTTGTGCTATCGCCGCCTGATGGAGATATTGGGGCTAAATCCGTGTTCTAGTTCAATGTCCGCTCCGCTCAACTGCCTTCTCGGTACCCCCGTATTGGGGGACAGGCTAAGAGTACTGTCCGAGTCAGTGAAATTTCATGACCAATTCTCTCGATTTTCACGGTAGGAGAAACACGAGTTTACCACGGCAGAGAACGTCTTGCGTGCTCTGGCTGAGTAGTGTTTGTGGTTTGTAGATAATTATTCCGCTTTTCATCGTTCACAACCATCTCACGATCTTCTTCCGATACTGCGATGTTTCAGGAATGCCAGGCCAACGAAATTTTCAAGTGCAATTAATCGTAGGGCAGTTACAATGTTGACAAACTAGCGCCGTCATCAGGGAGCCTCCCGTTGAAATGAAATATGGTTGAAGTTATATTGGTATTCACATCATCATCATGAATTGGGAGAGCGGTTAAATGTGATATTGTTCTCTTCAATCTCGTGCAATGATATATTCAATCGACACACACATGAAAACATGCTGTTTAGTCCGCAAGAACAGCTCCACCAGACTATGCCCCTTTCTCCCCAGACTAATTACGACATTTGGCGCAGAACAAGTGGCATAGAAACCTTGTTGCTCCCACGAAGCAAAGGACGGATCAGACCACCCGACTTGCTGTAGATCTCGCGATGGTCTTCCGGAAGCGAAAAGTCGAACGCGCGAACGAGGTGGAAAAGCAAGGCCTTCATCTCAGCAACGGCGAACCTGTGTCCAATGCATGCGCGCGGTCCACCTATGAAAGTGATGAGGTTTGGTGTAATTCCTGGAATTGCGGATGCCGCTGGGGGGATGTTCATCCACCGCTCTGGTCTGTGCAGAGCCTAGATTGAGACCCAGAACGACGGTTGAACGATTGCATACCTGAATTTGTCTCCGTCAGATCCCCAGGTCGCACTATCATGATTGATGAGGCTGATAGGGACGTTTATCATATCGCCCTTGCGAATCCTGCGCGTGGACTTGAGTAACGCCGCAAGGATGAGAGCAGGAGCCGCACTCACTCAATCTGAGTGACTATCTCACCCGTATCAAGTGTTACGGCCTCGGAAAGAGGTATGATGTCGTCCGCTACGGCCTCGCGCGTAATGAAAATCACTACGCCGTATAGACGAAGGGTCTCGCGGACCACGGCATCTAGATACGGGAGCGCGTTAAGCGCATCGAGTGACGGCATATCCGTTCCAATCTCCACAAGCTCGTCACGGAGCTTCTGCTGCACGCCTGGCTGAGTCGCTAACGCATAGAGTGCCCATGTCATTGAATTTGCTGTAGTTTCGTGTCCTATTTGTCATCGGTGAGTGGTCAAATCCTGCCGCAAACGATGGCGGAGACGAACCGGCTACAATGAAAGTGGGAATCTGGGCCATGACCTCCTCATCTGACAGCCTGTGCTCCGCCGGAAGGTCTTCTGCGAGATTTGCCTGAAGAAGAAGAGACAGTAGATCTTTACCGTCCACGGCTTCCTTAGACATTTTGCCGCTTGTTCCAAGACTCGCGAGAATGGCGCGCTTCTTATCCTGCACCAAGCGATTTGTGATTGCATCCAACTTCTCTCGGCTCTGCGCACGGGCCCGCATGTCTGGCTAAAACGTTATGAGTAAGTGTACTGTGATGCTAAATTAGGTACGGCGTACCGGCGTGTAGAATGGAATGATGTTTCCTACTAGGTTCCTCGTGACCGCTGCGGGTGAAGGATCCTTCCTGAACAGTGCCTCAAAAGTCTGAAGAAGCTCATCCGAGCCCCTCCCAGCGCGTTGAAGTCGTAACCAAAGCCTAAAACGCTAGTCAGTCATACAGTGTATGGATCGTGTGATGCAATCATGTACCGGCTTTTCCGATGATGTCTAGCGTTGCGTGCGACAACTGAGGGAGCCATGATTAGGCATTGATGCAAAAAAAGATTGCACAGGCACATAACTGACCGTGTTCAAGCAATCGAGAGTTGCAGTTCCGCCAGTCTCGGCGCATTTGGCATTCCAAGTATCGCGCAACTAAAGAGCCGAGACGTCAATCTCCGCAGGCATCCGAGCAAAGCGCAAAATGAACCTCAATGGACTTGTCAAGGAATATGTCGAACATTTCGCGAAGCTGTGGAGCCCGAACGCAGGATTCATAACGCGCCGCTGGTCCCGATGCGGCTTGCCTACGAATATTTCGACATTAGAACCGCGACTGAAATACGAACATCCCAATTGTACCCTCTGCAGTGAGAACTCCTATTTCAAAATTTCAGTTGCAGTCTTTGCAATAGTGCAACAGTGCATGGCGCACGAACCATGACCCAGCAAAACAGCTACCGCCCTGGCCGTTTGAGGTGGCTTGTGGTAGACGTGCGTTGCGTAGGTGACGTGCTGCACGGCCCGAGTATCGGTCGACAACAACATCCATTTCTGATCAGATGAGCGCAACATCAGTCATGTGAGAACGAGGACGTCTTCTCGGGATAAAGTGTTGACGCACTCCCCATGGACCGCGCACCGCGAGCGTGCGTCCGTAGTTCTGTACCCACGACTGTTGCACAGAGTTGTTCTCTGCCATCATCATCTGGCGTAAGTGACCAAATATGAGGCTTGGATTGGTCTTTGGGCCTGGCAGACGGCGCAATGGCGAACGGCTGTTTGACCATATGTCTAGTCCCGTGCGGCCAGCGTAATAAGCGAATGTGACCACAAGAACCCCAGCCGCAACTAGTCCTGGGTATGTATGGATGAGCGTGAAGACCGAGTCGATTATCCCGCCCATGGTCGTTAGGTGCACTGCGAGCTGGGTAGCGAGTGGGATGCACTACGTTGATTCTTGGTATACCTATTTAACATGAGCCTTCCTCGGCGGCCGTTACGCCTCGGCAGCTCGGAGCATGGCTTGCGTTCGGCACCCGAGAGGAGAAGCCCACCGGCGGTGGAAGGCGGGACGAAGCATGCAGAAGTTACCGCACTGAAGCCGAGAAGCACCATGCTGCGGTACATAAGGTACGACATGATCTGCTCCTAATAGGCGGAACTGGAGAGAATGGTGTCACACAGAAGGAAGGGCACAGCCAGGTAGCATGACCCAAGCTGGCCCGACCTGTCCTCGATGACATTGACTTGGCGCAAACCATATAATACTACCTGAAAGCACAGTGAGACCCTTCTGCGATGTTGACCGTGTAGAAGCAGTCTATTACCTTGGAAAGGCTTTGTGTGATTGATTCTGGCCGTCCAGGAAGGTTCTGCAAAACAGCGCTTTGGTCACGGGGAGAAAATGACGTCTTCAGCGTCGTGCAAGCAAGGACGTAACTCATTTGTCCAGACACGCCTGCCGCGCCGACTGTTGATCTCATCCTCGCTATGTCACTCAAAGCAATTCGCGCTGCCGGTGTTGCTGAAAGTGACAACCAAGGTCGCACACGAGGAGCCACAGTCAATATCGACTTCACATCTGAATTGCATGCAAGCCATCGGATTACCGGGAACGTTTCTGATATTAAGGGGTTGCCAGTGGCTGCGTAGGCGTGAATACTAAATAAGCGACTGCTGCAGCAGGGGCGGCCGCTCGATCTGGGTCTGCAGCCGTGTATCGGCGGAGTAGGAGGCGACCAGCAAGCGCTCGAGGTGCGGGCATCGCCGGCTCAGTGCGTGCTTCTATGTGTGGAACTGTCATGGTCTAGTATCGTCCCGTGTTTCACCACATATTGCCTGCATGAACCGTACTACCACGGTACTAGTGTATTTGATTTATCGGACATATAGCTTCGCCTGCCGATGAGTGCTTGGTCGTAGTCACACTTATCTAGCTGCATCGCATTCAAGATGTATGAAAGGGGTATAAATCTCGAGCTGAGTGACTACCACTGTCAAGTACCCGCAGACCAGCCTCAGTCACACACTGCAAAGGGGGAGTCGACGTTTCCTTGCCCCTCCATTACTGCTTAGAGCTGCCCCAGTTCTCACAGATTGAAAAAGAAGTGTTCATAAATTACTCTGTAGTATTCAGCGCGCTAATATCTACGTCAGTCCCGAGTTGGATCTATGGAAGAGACAGATTAACTGATCAAACGAAAGTCTAGCTGAGTGGTTATCCGGCGACTCAATGCTCTCTTTCATCTGCAACAGATTGCTAAGAACAATAAATTTGTCTATTCTTGCTGCGTTTGAATGGAAGTTTACGAGTATAATGACAGTAAAAACGTGTCAGTCTCTAGGAAAGCTGACTCTAAATCAAATGAAGGCGTACAAGTACCTTGACCATGCGACCGTTATTCGCTTGGTACAGATTGATCAGACTTGACAAACGGCAGAACTTGACTTCCAGATTTTGAGCAACCTTCTCAGTAAATCTGAATGTGAGAGAACAATGATGTCGTCGGCCATCGCCTCACGGGGCAAGTACCTGGCTAAAAAAGACATCGAGATAGGGTATATTCTCGGGCGTGTAACCAGTAGAATTTCAAGTTACCGACCTTTGATGAAGATTTGTGACCTTTGGCGGGTCACTTTAACAGGCAAAATATTCCGAAGCTTCAAGATCTCCTTTATAAATCATGCAAAAACTTCACAAGATTGTGTGAAGCTTCAAAGGTGATTTTAAAAAGTTTTGGCGACATATGAGCTGTGAGAAACATCAACACTATAGGTTGGAGCCACGTAGCCGAATCGATTCACGAGAGCATGCACCATTTTGGAGTCCGATTTTTTTTTCTGATTGGCTCAGTAAACAGGATGATATCTTCCCCGAGCGCCTGACATGTATGTGGACGACGATGGTTTGTGACCAGCCACGTCGCAACATGAACCCTTCTAGCCGGGCCGTCGTGCTCCAGTTCAGCTCTGTAAAGTAACTGTCTCGATACTCAATGAAAATGCGCCAAATTTGCCAAGATTTGGCTCGCTGAATCACATGGCTGCCAGTCGGGGAGAAGGGGTCCGCCGCTGCTGCTGCCATGACCTCGCGAAACTGGGGAGGGGCATGCAGCAGGGGGCCACACGGTTTGCGCAAGGAAGGGGACGCAAAGTGGTGCAACGGCGGGCCTTCGAGCACGGAGCGGATCGGGGACCAGACAACCCGTTCACATGCTAAAATGAGTCCCACAACAACCTCAAAGCTCACAACTAGGAACTCAAGGGAGTGGTGGGTGGGTTAGATTTAAAAAAAAACGCGCGACGGCGTGAAGGAGCGGAGGGCAAGCTTGGGCTTCCGCTAAGCTTGCTTCCGCCCTCCTACGGCCAGAACGCGCTCGAGGTTTTCACCCCGAGCTACACCATTCAGATTGGGACGTCATCACCTCATCTTCTTAGGAAAGCCGGCTGTCAGGCAATCTCCGGACAAGTTTGAATTTTTCTCGGTGCCTTTCCGAAGCCAACCTCTGCCTCAAAGAAAAAAACGTGATTTCAGCTGTCCAAGCGGACTGATGCGTGCTGTCAAGAGCGGGCCTGGTTTGGGGACAGTCGGTGCCAATCACGCTCATGGAACAGGTCCATCGACTGCTGTTGAATCGATGGAAATGGGGCGTACGGTCAGTCAAATACCGGAGATTTGCGACGTTGTGTTTTTATTTTATTTTCTCGCAGACAGTACAATTTCCCGGGCAATCGTCATGTGGCGCGCGCACGCGTGCTTTTGGTACTTCGATAGGATTAACCTGACGAGGAGGCTTCTCAGCATCCACTTTTTTTTTCTCGATAATCTGACAGTTCGCGCTCTTACGCCAAAAAAAAAAACACACGGTGAATTATTCAGCATCGTCTCTTATCCCGATCGTCGGCCGACTACTCTGATGTGACAATCTGGGATATTGACATTGACATCTACATATGGGGCCGGGGGGCAGCGGTAAATCTCTGGAACGCATGCGTATGCTCGGACCGGAACCGTTGGAACCGACAACACTGCAAACTCATGCAGAAGCTGCGCTAGTTATACCAGACCTTTACAAAACCGTCCTCAGATGACTAACAGGCTTATGAGATGCCAGGTTGGAGGGGGGCCATGCACCGCGGTTCAACAACACGTGATTTGTCCCAAGCCGACCGTCGCTCTGACTGACTGATGTTCTGGTCTGCTTCGGTACGGTCATGGCTAGATAGAGATGTGTGTGGCCGTGGGTTCAAATGAGGGGCAAAGTCCGAACGGAACGAATGAGCGTTCGCTCCTCTCTCGAACGAAATCTAAGGCTGCGAGCGCGGACACCGTGCTCACATGGGTTCAAGCGCGGACAACCGGTGTAGCAGCGACTGATCCGGATTATACGTTAGTAAGGATCGATGTAAGCAGTGAAGCGATACCGGGAGAAAAAAATTTGTATGTATGTATGTAAAAGGTGATTACCAATGTCATTGATCGATCGTGAACCGGGCACGGGCGTAACGGTCAGGAAATCCAACTTGTGGCTGTTGTCGGATTCACCGAGGAGGTCTAGACCCCCACCGCGGCGGCGGCGCAGAGCCTAAAGAGGTATGGTGGTGGCGGCACGATGGGGGGTGGGCGATCCGTTGCCGGACGACGAAGCCATTGCAAAAAAATTTAAGGATATTGGACGCGCGTCATTTGCACGCGACATCAAATGACTCACCCACCGACTGAAACGACGGCAAAACCGGTGCGGGACTCATAAAATCGTATTGGAGGGGAAAGGACGTACGGTGGTGCGTCATGCACACCCTCATAGAAGCAGCAACGGAAAATTTCTCGCCCCGTCGAGGAATAGAACCGGGTTCGACGATGGTTCTGACGAAGAGGATGATTGGCTGTAATGCGCGCTTACGCGTTACGTAACGCTCTCCTTTCTTCTTTCCCATCGTTATGGCGGCGGCGCGAATCTTTGGCAGTCCCCCTTCCCGCTCCCACACACGCATGACGGCGTCAAGGTGAGCCGTCATCAGCCTGTGTTGGGAATGGATTGTCCACCCTCGACTGCCGGGACAGTGAAGTCGCGAGTAATATACAAGAGAACCTCCTGATCAATGAGCGGGTGGCAGTTGACAGGCGGGGTCAGAAGATCGTGGCTGGGCAGAGGGTGCGGCGGCGGTGGTGGTGGTGGCAGCGCACGAGCCCACGTGCACGGGCTGTTTACGGGACCGTTGATGCAGATGCAGGACTGGCCGTCGGGGGTCGACGCGTTCGGTCACGGGGGTGGCGTCGTGCATGTGTGTTGTGCATTATGTATCACGTGACGGTATTAACGAACACCGGGCATCTGCAGCGGCAATAGGCACATCGATGGGTTCAGATTTTAAACGGGGACGGAGGGGACGGAGGACCTCGTGTCAGTGTCCGCGGACGACAGTTGAAATCTTTGCACGAATCACGGCCGTGGTTGCATCCGGGGATGACCGCGCTTGTCTAGACCCGGGCACCGCGACAACTCCGAATCTCTCCCTCACCTCTCCTTGCCCGCTCTCATCCCTCTTTCTCAGATTTACCCGACCTTCATCATCGGGACTAATGAGTGGCAAGGCTACCGCTGCACTGCACGTGGCGTGTGCGCGCGCGGACGAGCGGGGCGTGCAGCGTGCGCTCGATGCAGGCGCGGATGTGAACGCGCTCGACGACCAACACCGTTCCGTGCTCTGGCTCGCGCTCCTCGGTCACGCGTGCGTCACATTTCCCCCTCCCCTCCCTGTTCCTTGCACTCAATGTTCTGACGTGTGGATTTCAGAGAGATCGACAGCGCACCGGACGCGACGACCGAGGATGCGAATCGGGTCGGCGTGCTCAAGCTCCTACTCGCCCGTCCAGATATTAATCTCATGACGCTCAACTCTGCACGCATCGTCACGCCATTGGCTCTTGCGGCGTGGCTCAACTGGCCCAAGTGCGTCAACGCCATCCTCAAGGAGAGCGACGGCGCGGCGGCAGTCGACTGCATGGACGCCGGCGGGGCCACACCTCTCATGTGTACGCAAATGCAATTGCAATTTTTCCGACGAGCCTCATATTTTGAAACAGATGCCGCCCGCGACGGGAGCGTGGACGTTGCCAGGATATTGGTGCGCACTGCTATCTCCGAAATTACCGCCGGCGTGCTCATGCCTAATATTTCCCCTATTCCCCCTCGTCGTCGTCATCATCACTCGCATCGCCTCGTGGCCGATCCGGATAAATCTGTAACGACTCCCCATGCCAATCTGGGCTACTGTCACACGCTCGCAGCTCGCGCATGGCGCCCACGTCGACCTGTGCGACGCCAACACCCGCAGCGTCCTCCAACACGCGCTCACCAGCCCGCAAATCATGTGGATGTGCGAACTCGCCTTACGAAGGCAACGTCTCAAGGTGAGTGTGTGCACCCTCTTCTATTTCGTTGCCTTGTAGACCGCAGAGCCGCGGACATTACACACGCACTCGTCCACGGTTCCCAGCCAATGCTCCGTCCGAGGGCTTGCTTCGCGTGCATCCTTCCTTACTCGAGTGCCTGATTTGCCTGCCTGCCATTCAATCCCTTCGTGCTTCGCGTCCGAGCGTCACTGGTCCACGTCCAAAAAAACCCTCCCCGTCGTCGTCTTCCTTTCCCGGAGCTCAACCTTCGCGCATGCTGTCTCCGCCACCCATTCAGCCACATGCGCAAACGCCACACGCGCACACGTGCAAAAATGCTGACTTGTCCGACTTTTTTCCAGATCCTCACCAAGCAGACGCAGCACAACCCGCACGACCCGCACACAGCCAGCCAAACCGCGCTCCTCACGCTCCTCTCCAACTCCCTACCAGCGGCACCCCTCACCAGCAGCAGCACCACCTCACCCACAAAATCCTCCACCACCTCCGCAGCCGCCTTGGCGGCCCAATACGCGCCGCCCTCGCTCTCGCGCCTCGCACCGCGCACCCTCGCCTCGAGCGTCTCCCAACTCATCGCCGCCGTGCACGTCGGCAATGTGCCCCTTCTCCGCTCGCTTCTCTTCCCACCCCGCAGCGGCGTCGCACCCGTCGGCATCGTCAACCTCTCCGACGGCCAAGGCTGGAGCGCGTTACATTGGGCGTTGCGCGTCGATCTTCCGGTGGCGTGTAGTAGAAGGGAGATCGTGGAGGCGCTGTGGAGTGCGGGCGCGGATGTGGGGTTGCCAACGCTTGATGAGAGGGGGGAACGGTTGACGCCGTTGCATGTGTTTGCGAGGTATGCGGTGGATGAGGTCGTGGGGTCGTCTGGTATGTCCTTTTTTTTTTTTGCTCGTCTGTTAGAAGCGCGGCTGAATCCACCCTCATCTTCGTTCGAAAATAGACGTCGACACTTCAACAGCCGTCTCGCCACTCTACGCCCTCACCTCGTATCTCATACACACGCTCAAGTTCTCTCTGACCGCCAAAGACGGACACAACGAGACTCCGTTACACGCCGCGGCCGAACGAGGGTTCAGCGCCGACGTGCTCGCTGCATTGCTCGATGCAGATGTACGGGGAGAAGTCAGGGCGATGAAGAATGATCGTGGGTCAGTGGGCTTGGTTCCTTTTTTTTGTGTTGTAATGTGGGAGCGTTGCTGACTGTCTTTTTCTTCTGTTTCTTTTTGACGGATTTATCTTCTTTTTCTTGATTGTTTTTGTCGTTTCTCGTGGCGTGATCCAACCCTTGAACCCGCATCGTGTCGTCCTCGCCCTCCTCGCGCTCCGCATCGCTGCATTCCTGAACCCTGATCGTCCCCCGAATATCGCATTCGCGCTCCGCTCCAACCGTTCGTCGTCCCGCCCGGATTGCCCCCTTTCCGTCACCGTCCCGGTAACCTTTCCCTTACCCTGCGCGTCAACGCTACCCGGTCCAACCTTGATTGTGTTGCGCGCGCTACGCTCAACCCCCAACTCTATCGCCTGGTTTATCGATGGCATCTTATCTCGCTTTCGGTTTTTGCGTTGGACACGGCATTGAAAACGGTAATCCTCTGCGACCGCGACACCGACACCCGACATCCGTCCGACATGGCTTGCCGACGGTGCATCGTCGACTTGATTTTGCGCCCGCTGTTCCTTGCGTCGTGCGTCGTGCGTCTGGGTCTGGTTCCTCATCTGTCGCCTTGTATCGGTCGTTGTGCGCTTGGTCGGCCGCTCACCGTGCGCGTTTCCTCTCTCTCTCGCTGCTGCTGCACCTATCGCACCAATACATACGTTACACCCCTGGCTCTCTCCTGCTGTCGCTCCACTCGCGCGTCTCTATCTCGTCCCGCGTTTATCGCTTACCCCTGTGTCCGCGTCTACACTGCGGCCCTTGGCCTTGTCATGTCCGGCCGTCACATTGACTTTCCACGTCTCCCTTGCACGTTCTAAACCCCTCCATCTATTCATCACTGCGCGAATCGACCAGACTGACCCCACGCGAAGTCGCTCAACTGCACTTGCGGGTCTGTTTGCGGACCCAGGCACTATCAGTCCCCTCGCCCCAACACAACCTAGGGAGAGACGACATAGCCGGAGCCATCGCGCCAGTGTAAACGGGTCCGTATCGCGTGTCCAATTTCATGTCCCAGAACACGAGCAGGTACGCGCGCGTCCCAACTACGATAGTGACACAACGGCTGACGAAAGGTTTCTTTTGATCTGCTGCTGCTGCATAGCTGGCCGAGATTTCCGAGGCGCATTTCTCCGGGAGTCACGAATCGTCTCCTGAACGCGGGTTGCATCATTTTCCAAGCTCGAACAGTATTCGTACGGAGGTTTACTCGCCGCGGACGGGCGGGACGGGTACGACGTACTCGACGCGCGCCGGTGCGACAGGTGCAGATGTCTATTCGACGCGTACGGGCACCACGGGATATACGGGATATACGGCGCATACGTTCGACACGTTCGCAAGTAGCGCGACGTCGATTCGTCCACCTCCACCTCAGCAGCAGCAGCCGTCACCGCCGGTACAGGAGATCTTGGCAACGAAGGATCTCAGCCGCGCGATGCGCACGTTATGCGATCTTCTTGCGACTTCGCCTACCTCAGCTGGCGTTGTTGGTGGACTCGGGTCTGCGATGGGTGGGCAAGGCGGTCCGTTCGCGGCGGCCCAGCACGCATTCGCACCGGGTCAGGTGTGCCCGTAAACGTCAACACGCCGTTCCTCATCCAGCCCACCACCACGCCCGCGGCGTCCAACGCCTCGCTCTTCACCGGACTCACCGGACTCAGCATCAACACGTCCGGGTCGGACGAACTTCCCGCATTAGCCGCACTCGTCCTACGATCGTGCTGCACCGCGCGACATCGCTCGGCGAGCAGACGATCGATTTTCGCGGGACACGTGCGCGAGCGCTGCGATACTGCTGAGCGCACGCGAGGTGCAACGGAGCGGTTACGCGAGATCGAGGGCCGTGAGCGACGCGAGCGCCGGGAACGGCGGTCGTCCAAGGTCAGCGTCAAGAGCGTCAAGAGCATCAATCATGGCGGTGAGGAGAAGGTGCGCAAGCGCGCGAGTTTCCTGCCTGCACGGTTTTCGCGGGACAGGGAACGCGGTGCGGTGCCGCCGAGTCCGACGGTTGGGTCTTCGCATGGGCATGGGTATGGGGCGGAGGAGGTCCCGCCGTTGCCGGTGGACCATCGCGAGTGGAGCAAGGCGAAGGAACGGTTGCTGGCGAATGCCAAAGTCCGCGCCGGACCTGCGCACGGTGTCGAGCACGTCAAGTTTCGTTGATGTGATTGAAGGGCGTGTTCAGCTTCAAGCGGGCTGGCAAGGAGAACAGGGACGCGTCTGCAACCCAGGCACACGCAGACGATGGCAAGAAGAAACGACGCCCGGTTGTACGCATCTCGACGGCAAACATTAGCGTCGCTAGACAGGAGCACGAGCATTTGCAGCCGCCATCGTTCCCCAGCTCGCCCGTCGTCGCCGGGTACCCGAGCAGCCCGGTCGTGGGCTCGAGCAAGACGGCCAACACGCACGCCAACACAAGCACAAGCCAGTTCGGCGCGCTCAGCCCACTCAACAGCCCGCAGCAAGTCGCAGCGCCACGCCTGTCGCGTTCGGCGGCTCGTGCCGCCGTCAGGGCCGCGCGTGGACGATGACGGTGCGGGCAGCGTGCGCAGTGTCGGTACGAAGCGGCCGCGACTGTCGAGCATGTTCTCGTCGAGCAAGGATAATAGTGGTGGCTCAATGCCGCCGAGCCCAACCACGGCACCGGCGACGACGACGAGCTTTAGGCATCCGATGACTTTGGCGAGGAGTTTAGTGCGGTCGATCCGGCTGTCGTGAGGAATGCGCCGAAGCTGTTTGTACGCATCGAGGCGGATCTGGGCCAGTTGGATGTGGCGCTTGCTGACGTGAGTTGGCCGAGGTGGACTGCTGGGACAGAAATCGTATTAACTTTCACTGTTTCCAGCTTGATCACGATCTGCACAGCGCCAAGTCTCAGATCTCCCGCATTGAGACGGTCATTGACAGTCTCCTCAATGCGCGTATTCAAGCGCAGTCTCAAGAGGATATCCCACCCCAACGCCGCCAAAGGACGTATTCCGCCGAACGTGCCGCCCAAGGGGCCGCACCAGCTCCAACAAGCCTCGCATGCATCGGCAGGCACAACTTACAACACGCCTTCCCCAAGCCAGCACGCGCTATCTGGCATTGGACACGGCCGCACGAGCAGCGTCAGCAGTAGCGCGGCCCATAGCGGTATCAGCACCGCGCCGACCAGCGTCACGGGCAGCAGTCTGTCCAGCACGATTGGGAGCCCGTTGACCGTTGTTCCTGCAGCCGTCGTCTAGGCACGGGCATGGGAAGAACCGCGCGCGCAACCGCAGCTAGAGTCGCAGCTAGAGTCGACGGACGAGTCGTACGTGCTCATAGACACGTCGCTGAGCCTGGCGAAGCGCACGAGCATCCTGGGCGGGCTTGCGATAACGGCCCGAGGTGGTTGATTTGGCGGGTCTACCGCTGATGCTGCAGCGCACGAGCGATATGCTCGACTCGGCGGAGGCTGACGTGGCTCGGCTGTCCAAGTGGACGCGGGTCAGCCGCGACACAGCGAAGGCTTCCAGGCGTGCCCTGGTCGGTTAATCGGCTGCTCCATCGGCGGTCGTCTTGTCTATTTTTTTCTTGTTATTGATTATCTTGACCCAATCCTGTTTGTCTCTCTCCGTCGCATGCAAGTTCACACAATTTCCCTTGACGTTGTCCTGTACTCATAATTCTTGCCCCGCACTGTATCCCTCTTCGCCATCACGTGTTGTCTTAAACCCACGCTTGCCACGCTCTTTACGAACCCTTACACTCACGCTCGTTACGATCTTGCTTTTTCTCTCGGATCTCGTCTGATCCTTTGTCCGTTGTATTTCCATCACCTTTGCTAACCCTGTAGGCTCGCCTCTGCGTCCCAGCCCTCACCCAAGTCCCATTGTTGTCCCGATCACCGCCCTACCTGTACTCGCATCGTCAGCGTTCGCACCTCGCTTTCGTCATCACATCTCATACACGCCTCTGCGTCCCATATCCCGCATTCAGATCTCTCAACTTGTCCTCTCGCCATTCCAAGTCTATTCCAATTCATCCGTATGTCGACACAGACTCCCAAAAAAGGCTGCTATCGCGCTCTGCATGCCCCGTCAATCTTTCACTGTAGATACAGGCCCGCTCGCTATCTCATTCGCGTCCCGGTATCTAATTATCTAATTCGTCGCGCCCACTCCCGCTCAACCCTTCTTACCAAGCTCGTGACAGATTTACGCGTGCCGCGCCCGTGTATCGATCTCGTCCCTCCTGTGCTCGCCATCTTTTCTTGGAACCCTGAGCCCTCAAACTGACATTTCGATTCTTTCCGTGTATCTCTTCCTCGTGCCTATAGATGCTGTGAACTGTTGCATATCATGTACCCTCTCGTTACGGCATCTCCGTAACGGTAGAGGTGACGGCATGAGATTGTTCTTCGTGAGATGCTCGAACTGGATAGGGAGCGATGGATGCCTCATGCAGCAGCCGAGGAAGTACCGTGATGCTTCTCCTTCGCCGTACGGAGTGATTTCACAAGCAACTCATCAACATGGATGCAGAGGTGAAAATGTGACGGTTGCCCATGCAGCAGCCCCGGCATCACCACTCGTGAATTGTACCGTCAGATGGCACTTCATCAGGCGAACCCTATCTACCAATCTGGAAGGGAGGACAATGCTGATCTGCGGCACGGCACTAGCCCAAAGAATTGCTTCTTGAGAGTCTTCCTCCATTGAGTTTGTTGGGTCAGATCAACATCTTGCCGAAGATGAATTTGTTGAGCAGCGTTGAATGACACTGTCTACCTGGAACAACTGTTAGATGACGCGCCGTAAGTTGCTATTAGACTAGCAGGCTGAAAGTGAAGTGAGGACACATGACTGAGTCTCAGTGGACAGCAGTGGTGGTCCCGCTTGCAAATGAGGGATTGGTCGTACCGAGAACGATGTGGGCGCGCGCCGTTGAACAATCAACGCGAGAAGGAGTAACGGGGGAGTGGCCGTCAAGCTTAAATGAAATTTTCGGGAGAGGCCGCGGTACCCATGTCTCCTGTCGCCTTCCTGCATTCGCTCTGTGTACTCTGAATCATGGACAGTACAATCGCACACTCTTGACTATCATCTACTTTGCTCTTACAGTGGCAGCCAGCCCCTCAAGAACGTGCAAAGGGCCTTACGGATCTGTCGATGGTGTCAAGCTACCTCATGTGACTTGAGCCGGCAAGGCATAGCGCCAACGGCACTTCCCTGATTGAGGCGCGCCTTGTCTTTAATGCACCGCTGGGTCTCTTCATTCGGTCTGTCGTCCATTGTTGGTACTGGAAGCAGGGTTGACACGAATCCACCACACTTGACACTGCAGATCACCTTGACGGGGACCTGGCCGCGCAGCAATCTCGGCTCTTAGCTCTTCTCACCCGTTCTTAGCTCCGTTGAGCCGTGCGCTGTGGAGTCGTGCCTTGCTCTTCCTTGTGCCCTCGTCACCCCAGGCGGTTTGAAGCCCCATTGCTCGTAGTGAAGGCATCCAGAGAGCTCAAGTCAACTGTGCGTGCCAGGTGAGCTTCGAACAGCTAGCTGAAGGGCCGGAAGGAGTTGTTGCTTTGTCTCGTTGATCAGTATCATGCGCTTCTCCCCTGAAGCGCACCGCGCTGATGAGGATTCCGAGAGACGCGCCGTCGTAGTGAGAGCTGTTGGCTGGGTTTGGGCAACATCTCTTGGTGGTGGTTTTGGTCGTACTCGTGGTGTCACCCATATGCCAGACCTAAAACTTGGGTCTGGCTCTGGAAGGTTGATATCTAGATGATATTATTGTCCATCTCCAACGCAGCGGCGGACATGAGTCAATGTCATCTCTATGTTTTATCGCGGAACTCGGTACTTGAAAACTGTCCAGATGATTCTTATCCACGGCACTTGGTACACAACCAAACAGCGTTACACAACATATCGCCAAACAACAAACCGCGTTCATCCGTGCAACCTTCTCTCGCACTGCACGGGTTTGAACCCTTGGTGACAAATGCATCCCTGAAAAGCATAGGTCTCTCTGTTTACGAAGCTCGGCGCTGAACCTGACTCTGAGTCAGCGTCATTGCCAACATGTCCTCGAAGTGGTTTTCTAGTTCTGATAACACTTCGTCTCAATGTTCATCCATCGACATGTCGCTCAGTGCTCTGTGGTAGTCAGTCGTACTGCCGGAATGGCGCACTCAATCTGACTGGAGGCGCAGGCAGCCGCAGGACCATCGATACTAGTTTGATATGACCATGTGTGAGGATATTTTGGTATCACACACGACTTTTGCTTGCTATCAGCTGCTTTCCTACGTCTCGTTTTCCTCATGAACGGCAATCAGTTCAACCCACGGTTCAACCACTGGACAGCCTTTTGCCACTGGTGTTGAATCAACAAAGTCGCGACTCATGGCTAAGCCGAGCCCGGATGACCCTCCCAATGGTTCCTGGGCCCGGGTACTGCATGCCCGTTCGCACTCTACTTCCACGTGAGCGGTTACAGCCGGCATTGCAGCCGGATGATTCATCAACAACCCGGAGCTTTGTTTGTGTGTCAGGATACCCTCGAAGGCACACGATCATGTGGGAAGACGCGGGGTTACACGTGGCTGTAGGCGACAAGACCGTTCGGGATATAGCCCTCGGGATACTGTCCTTGCCTCAGCGCTCTCATAGTCACCGCTTCGGCTACCATCTCGACCGAGAATACTTGATGTATGTGCTGGATCGCAGGGGTGGCCCCGCGTGTGCAGCAGTGCCTACGGTCGATTTTGTTGCCGTTGACGCGCGCATCCGAGATCAGTGTCCGAGCGGCCGTTGATGCCCTGGGCAAACGTAACAACCAGGCTTGACATGCTACTCACCACACCGTCGGGCATTCAACCACTGTTGCCCTTTCCCTGGCCTCATACCCCGCATAGAACCTCTGGCCGGGCTACATATGCAGGCCAGGTGGGCCGGCAACTCACGGCTCCTCTTTTACGACGCTTAAACACGCCACGACCGCATGGCCCCGCCGACCAAGTACGCGACGGAGCAGGAGAAGCGCGAAGCTCGGAATGCGAGCAAGAAAAGATACTATGAGCGGTTCGTCGTCCTCTGGTTACCTCGGGGTCTTCTGACGGGCTAGAACGGGCTAGACACCGTGAATCAGAGCAGGAAAAGGCACGGCAGCGTTGGCGAGCAAGAAAAGAGCGCGAGCGCGATGATCTGGTACCAGGAACAAGCTCGAGTCGGTCACCACAGGTAATAGGATTGCGAAAACTCGGAAGTGTTAAAGACTGAAGACCTTGTTGTCAGGAGGAAGATGAACTGCTGGAGGATCGATCGCACATTGCGGGCCGTCCATAAGCCATATTAAATCCAACCAAAACGAACCCAAGCATTCATCCCCGAGGCCGCAGTTCCTTCGATGCGCAGTCCCTCCCAGAGACATCAGGTAAGTACTTCGTTGTAGAAACCGCACCTTGTCAGTGACCGTCTGCATAGTCCTGCAGACACATCGCTATCCCAGGACCGCAACATGGTACCACGTGCCGGGCGGCCACCGATACATGTGGGTTATTCTGTCTAGTTTGCGGTCACCGCTGATGAACGCCGAAGGTAGCTGTACCTTCGACACAGCAGGCTCAAAGCTCGGCTCTCATGCCACTACTTCATTTCTACTAATCAGCAGTCTCCAGTTAGACCATCGTCTCCGTCAGATCGTTTCCTACATCCCAGTGCTCAGAGACAACGACAACTCTCAATTTCTCCGACAACATCCACGTCGCCTACAGCACCAACGGCACAATTAACGTCCTAATAACCCCGACATTTTATGCCTTTCCCGCCTCCCTCTAGGACCGGTGCAAGTCCAATGAAATGTGACTGCCGCCTGCATTGTCGACCACGCGTTTCTCACGCTGTCCATCAAGCCACGACCAACTTGCATTGAGTAAGCGGCACCCTCTAGTCCGCCTCAGCCTGTGCACTTTATCCCACCCGCCGCCGAGCTTTTTTCCAAATTTGTCCATGCGGTTGGAGTAGGAGTTCGGCGAGCAGTCAGCGTTCTCGCCCGCTGATGCGCCGGGGTGAGATGACCGAGCATATGACCGGATGAGCACGCAAGTGCATCGTCCATGTGGGGGTGCTCGGAATATCCACGAGAGCGTACGGGAGGCACATCTCCGTTCACGTAGAGCTTGGCGCAACGGCAGCCGCATGGCGGCCTCGAAGGGCGAGGTGAAAATCCTCGGTCAACGACGCCAGGCAGTTCCTGCTACTTCGACGACAACAGCTACAAATTGACTCAATACATCTAAACCTCTACTTGAATGTGATCGCAGACCTTGCATGAGAACTCGGTCGCAATGGCACAGAACTTGGCTGTCAGAAAGCTGCCACCCGCATGACGACGGACAGCCTTCACACGTATCGCAGCGATCATCGCGCCGCCGAAACACTGCTTTAGAAAGCATGAAGTGCCTGGGATTCCAATATTACGATATGTATGTTGGTGGATTAATCGCGTTGTAATGCGGCGCTGCATTCTTGTCACGCTTTGGGACGTTAACCATCTGCCGATTCCACCACCCGCTGACGAAACTTTTTGTCGGTCAGTTCGGTGGCTTTGATATGAGCATTCACTTCCATTCCTGTGCTGCTCGGCTTTGCCCAAACAAATAAACTTGTGCCATAACGTTAGATGACCAACCAGTGTATTTAGCAGATATTCCGCTCGAGATTACCTGCAGCGCTCACGAGGACGCTCGTAGGGTCGCACCATTCCGTTCTACCCGCCAAAACATTCAGCATACACGCCATGTACAAGCACTAAGAAGTAAATTCTGGTTTTATACTTCCACAGCAGATATGCGAGATTGTTTGGGAAGCACGGCGCAAAGGGTCTGTAATACACCTAAATGCGGGATAAACAGCCCGCCATCTTCGCGTATGCTGTCAGGCTACAAAAGTTCTGAAAAAAAAAAAATCTTCACGCCAAATAGGCACTACAACTAGAATGTGACATCTAGTGCAGCCGATACGAGCATCGATGAGACGCTAACGGCAATCCAGGCCAGTCTCGGTAATTACCGTGACGTGAGTGCTCACGATTCGCTTCTTCCTCGACGCGCAGATGGCTTCAGAATTCACCGCGCACCAGCTCACGTAGCTACCATAGTCGCATATTTCCTTCCGCGCTTTCAAGGCGCGAGCTCCTTTGGTGCTTCAACGACTGGACGACTGTCAGCTCGAGCGCAAGGAGATTGACTCCATGCAGAGCGCCACCGAGTTCGTAAGCAACACAGAGCTTGATTGCATGTAGCGGGAGTAATACCGCGCAGGTAAAATAATTCCAAAGCTCCTTCTGCGCTTGTACAGGTCGCGTTATACCTGGCCGAGAAGTCATACCCGCTCCGTCAACGGGAATGACTGTACGATGGTATGTTCGCTTCTTATCTGCCAATCAATGTGCTCGTTGCTCATGTTAATCTATGTTTGAAGGTCGCCATGCCTGCAGCTTGCAAATTGATATTTGTACCTACTCCAGGGTATAATCATAGCATCTGTCTCAGCTCTGATGTCTTTGATATCGATCATCTTCGCTCACATCGCGGCTTACTGCTATATCAGAATAATGCAATGACAGTCACTGCTTAGGTCATCGACCGTGGTGGCATGCTTATCGGTAACTTCTGCAAGCTTCGATGTCCTTTCCGCCGGGTAGACTTCTCCGCTCGGGTGCCGAAGGAGTAACCTGCACCGAGCTGCCGAAGTGGACGGCCGCCGAAGCAAATTCTACTTTAAAAGGGCTCACTCGGCGGTATGTCGTGTATCGTATTCGCTACTCGTTTCAGCGTGCAACACGACGACCATGGGCGGGATTTTAGACTCGGTCCTCCTATTCTTCCATGCCCATCCTATACTATCTGCTGTTGGGGCACTTGTGGTCACATTCGCGTTTTACGCTGGTCGCATGGGTCTGAACATCTGGTCGAACAGCCGCTCGCCGTTACGCTGCCTACCCGGCCCAAAGACCAATCCAAGCATTATCTATGGTCACCTGCGCCAGATGATGATGGCAGAGGATAATTCAGTGCGCAGTCATGGGTGAAGGAACACGGACGTACGCTCGCAGTGCGTGGCCCATGGGGAGTACGTCACCACTTGTCCCGAAAAGAC